>JASSUY010040283.1:0-12053 GCA_032466535.1 Forpus xanthops | reverse complement strand
CCATGGCAGGGGGGTTGGAACTAGATGATCTTAAGGTCCTTTCCAACCCTAACTATTCTATGATTCTGTGATACTATATGGTGATTCTCCCTGCTGTCCAGTGAGCAAACAGCAGAGAATTCTTTTTCTGCTACTCCAAAGAAAAAAGACCACATATGGCTCTGGATTTCCAGGTGCTCAAGAAGAGATGGATTAAAAATAAATTAATTAATACATGTAAAAGGCTGTGTTGTTTCAGAAACTTCACCTGCATTATTGAAGTGATCGTTAGCATCTGGATCATGGGAAGCAAAAACTGGGGAAAAAAAACAAAAAACAAAGGGTCATTACCCCAGATAGAGACTTCATATGAAAGGACAAGTTTCTTCTCTGTGTGTATGCAGTTTTAAAAGGTTGTGTATCCCACTGGAAACCTTTCAAGGTCTATGAACCAAAGCAGTTTCAAACACATCGATTTACACAGTTGTAAGACTTGTGCATGTAGTGTTGTATTACATTTCTCGTATCATACAGGAGATGATTTTTGATGTTCCATCACTAACTGCGTAGGATTTCTGTACTCGTAACTCCTGTGTGTCTGCTTCAAATAATGTAATTCCCCATTTTTTCTTTGAGGTAGAATGCCTGTGAATGGAATCTTACAATGTGAGATTACTGTAGCATGTTGGTTTCTCTGCCAGAACAAAATATTGTTCTCAAATGGAGCTTCTGTGAGCAAAGTGGAACAAAGGATAACTTCTTTTGCAAGCACAATGCTACTTTGAAGAATGATGAGAAACATGGTTATTTATGTAAAATAGTCCGGGGTATTAAATTCTCAACTGAAGTAAATTAGATTCTTGCGAACAGGTCAAGAAAATGAGATTATAAGATTCAATGCCTGTAATTCCATGCAGAAATGCTAATCTGTTTGAATTTGAATGTTTTTCCAAAATGTTCATCTGAATTCTCTCCTAGTTTGAACTGCCTAGTAGTCACTTCTAATTTGATGATCCAGTTGCCTCTTTGAAAATCTGAAAATGAGAGAAAAAGCATTTTCAGTGCCTTGAAGACTTGAATAGCAGACATTTCTTTGCAGAACACAAAGCACTAATTATTCAGGCATTCACTGAACTTTCATGGACATGTTACAGCCATTCTTCTTCATATATGGATGTTTATTATACTGTTGTTTTCTCTGATGAAGTATGAATGAATGTTTTAAATTATTGTGTAATATAGTGTGCTAGCCAGTATGAGCATATTGCATTTGCAGCATGAAGAGCTATGACAACAGGTAGAGATATTGTTGTATGAACTTTGAGTATCTGGGGGTAAAGGAAGGGTGTTACCTAAGAGGTAATTTGCACCTGCATTCCCCCAGATCTCAGAAACAAATTCTACGTTGAGGAGGAGAAAGGATGCTCTTCATTTGTGGATCAGTAAATTCACTCTTGTGTGATGAAGGCATCGGATGCTGCTTATTTGTTCCAGGTGGAAAAAAAAAAAAAAAGAACAACAACAAAACCCCCCCAAAAAAAACCAAACAAACAAAAAAAAACACAAAAAAAAAAAGCCACCAGAACATCCATAAAATTTAATCTGTGTTATCCATTTGTGTAAAAAATAAAAAAAAAAAAAAAAAAAGAAAAAGTAGAAATAAATTTTAGTAGAATAAAGACCTTGATTTACAGATGTGCATTTAATTTTTTCAAAGGAACATAAGGATGAATTTTCTGGCACTGTCTGTGAGAGAATTTTGACTAAAACAAAACATCAGTTCCTGACAATTTATGACAGTCAGAATGATTACCTTTTTAATAACCCGTGAAGATATTTGATTTCTAAATGTTCATGGCCCCTGATGCATGGGGCAGTATGTCACAGTCATGCACCTGACTGCACAGCTCACAGAGTTCCACACAGCCTGGTGTTTGGGTAAGAATGTATCTTTCACATAAGAAGGTACCCATGAAGGTATATTACTTATATATCTATACATACATGTCTAGATGTGAAAGTACACATGTGCATACACACACTACTATAGCAGTGAAATTAGGACTTTGAAGCTTCTTTTTTGGTAACATACCCTTCAGTCTGAAGAACACTGGCTCCCATGAGGGGTTGATACTAATCTGACATTATATATTCCCTTCATTTATTGCACATTAGAAGTAAAAAACACTGTCAAAAGACAGCAGCTCATTCATTTTAGAAAATTAGCAAAGCCATGTTGTGGTCCAGTGCTTCAGAAGCAGGTGTCATGGAAATTTCTGCTTTGTTTGCTTGTGGGACTCTGTGTTTTTGTGCAAAATCTCCTTCTGTTATCTGTCTCACATGAATATTTTTATTGAAACTATGGCACTTTCTCCTGGTGTGCTAGTTTTGTGGAGTGGTAAAGGAGTGGAGATTGAAGAGAGACTGTGAATGGCAAATAGGCTTTCTAATGAGTAAGAAGCGATTGATAGAGTTTGAAGAAATTATTGTGAATGAATCTGTAATGTTGTTTGAACTTCAGAACTGAACTCTTAATTATGTTTTGCAGGATATGAATGATTACTCTCCAGTATTTAGCAAAAAACTCTACAGGGGAATGGTTGCTCCTGATGCTGTCAAGGGCACTGTTATCACTACCGTTTCAGCTGAGGACCAAGATCCTCCAGTAAGTAAAAATGTTCTATTAATACTCTGCACCCAAGAGGAAAAAATCTTTCACCCTTATAAGTGACCTAACTCTTTTGACAACAAAGATGGTTACTATGAGTTTTACGGAATAGTAACTCATACATTTGTTTATGTCAGCCTGTCCTTTGTCATTCTGGACAGAGGCTGCATTTTCAATGGTTGTTCCTGAATCTGGCAAATCAATAATACAGCTCCTTTGTTAGGAAGATTTTTGGAAAGTTCTTTATCTGACTTCACAGTGTAGATAAGTAAGAGGAATAGGTGGGAAGGGAGGCCATACCTGTCTTTGGTGCAGTTCTGCAGCTTGAAGAGGAAACAAACCACAACTTTGTAAGATTATTTCTTTGTTGATTTCACAGTCATTGTGAATTTCTAGTCTGAAACATCACAGGATAATGTGGAACTATACAGCTCACCAGTCAGCTGTATTTAATGTGCAGTATCTGAACTAAATGCACTTGTTTTGGGAATAAAGTTTCTTTCTGCCACCATCTTTTATCACTGTTCCCTGATGAAACTTTTGATTGACAGAACTGGGCACATATTTCTGACTTGTTAGCTCTTCTGAAGGGTAATACCAATTTTTGTAGTCAGAGGTTGGTGAACATTGGTGACCAGATGATACACTGAGGACAATAGAAGCCAAAGATGTTCTGCCAGTCAGGTTTAATTTTTAATTGTTAGTTTTGGCATATTAATGAGAATAATCCTCAGGGAGAATTGTTCAGAGAAAATGTGCCATCCACATTAAAAGCTGATGGCATTATTTGATACAAATAAAATGTTGCTTAGCTAAATATGCGACATAGTAATTTATTTACCACCCAAGGACAGAAATGCTAAAGTAGTGTTTATGTAAGGACAGTCCTGCTATGCCCTCGTAAAAAGTCATAACAGAAAAAGGGTAAGTTATTCCCTGCAAGTGATATATACTAGTGGGGTATTTCTGAACTTGGAGGCATTTAGGTAATTTATAACAGCGGAAGATCTGGGCTGTTGTTTGTTTAATGCATATGAAAGACTGTAGTATCGTCAAGTACATAATAAACAGCGGTAGTTATCAAAAAATAGTGGAACAGCATATTTAAGGAATGTGGCAGCAAAGGATATAGACATTTGAGTAATAAACAAAAGATATGGACAGTGTGCCTTAGTGGCTAGTCTTGAACAATTTTAAGAGGTGTATTAACAGACATTGGTGCCTGATTTTGAGTGGACTGCTTGCAGCATGGAACGCAATGTGTGGGTTAACTTCCTTCCACAGGGCATAGGCACATTAGAATAGGTTCACAACCAGCCCAACATGTTAATCACAAACCTACTTAATTAAAAGCAGAGTAGTCAGCTTTAGAGATGTCTTGCTTTAGAGATCCTTTAAAAAATGCATAGCCTGTTCTCTTTCTGGCAGGTACCTATGCTCCCCTTCAGAGATACATCTGAGCATTCTTTTAGCAAGCAGCAGGAGAAAGATGAGGCAGTGGTAGTGCCTACTCTCCTCCGTTAGCATCTCTTGCTAGGAAAAGCCTTTCCATAGGACACTAGAGGCCTAGACTGCCTTCCCTCCACTGACTGAAGGATTCAAATTTTTAACTCTATTTCCATACCAAATATCTTAACAACCAGGAAAGAGGCTGGCCAGAGTTCATGTGAAACTTGAGGTATATCTGCAGGTGCATAGAAGTCTTCCAAGCAGGGACATTGCTATAAAGGTAAAGAGGCAGCACTTGTAAAGATCAGGGACATGCAAGGTTAACTAGACTTTTACCTATGTCACCTGGTCCTTTTCTGAACTTGGATTGCTCTGCCTAGGCAAAGGGACATACCTGTAGTAGCATTGCAGAAGTCTAAAATGCAGGACTCCCTGCTGCAGCCCTTCAGAAGACTTTGTAAGTGCTCATGTTTCTGCGGCCTACTTACATTCTTATTCCCACTGCCTTTTTGCTCTGTGAGAGTCTAGTGTTTTTTATTTCCTTCACTGTACCTTGGGGTACCACCATTGTCTCTAGTCACTTTCAAACAGTGATTTGCAGGGGAAGGAGGTTTGACTGGTTATATCTGGTTTTGTTATTTTTTGTTGGGGTTTTGTTATTGTTGGTTTTTTGTGTTTGTTTATTTGTTTGTTTTGTGATGGAAAACAATTTTTAAATTGATGTAAGACTTTAGTTCTACCCTGTGAATGACTTTTACTGTTGCATTTCATGAGTGTCTTATTCTTCCATATGTTAGGTGCAATAATTTAGGGATTACGGAATGAAAATAGAGATCAGAGTGGGCAAAGTTTCTGTGTCACATTAGAAGCATACAGGGCTCATATTTACATTACATATTGCACAAAGGAATTAGCTCATTTTACTAGCATTTCTTCCTGAATAAAGCATTTGTACTGCTGGAGTACTGCCACCAAATAAGTAAACCTTCCCTAGATGTAAATGTGTCTGAGTTGCATTCAGCACTTCAGGGAGTTGCTTTCTTGATTTTCAACTGCCTAGCTGGAGAAAATCCCCTATTTCTCTCCCTAGGCATGACTTAGGAAGCTGGGAGGTTCAAGAGCTCTCATCCTCTGCAGTTAGCAGCAAATAATTCAAAAGGAAACTCTCTGTCCTTATCACAAGTGGAGTCACTTCAGATTGATCTACCAGTAGAGAGTGGGGAATACTGGTAGTGCACATGTGTTGAAAGTGTATGATTTTTTCATTGCCAAAGTAGAAATCTAACATATTAAGTTCACTAGTCACAGTCTATGGACCTGTCTCTGACCCTTACACCAGTACACATTTGCTTCTAGCAGGTTTATTATACCAAACTTGAGAAAAGGATACAGAAAAGGATGCTATGGATCAATGAAATGGGGCAAGATTAATTTCTATTCTGCAGAAATTCTGACATAAATGGGTTAGTGAGGATAGAAAAAAAAATATTCATTGGGTCTAGGGAATCACTTTTTAACTTTGTTTTTGTGGAGCTTTCATTTAATAGTGTCTGTTGACTAGGTAAGATATTTTGGTCTCATAAAGTATTTGCCCACAAGCTCCATTTTATAATCCATAGATGTAATGCATCTAAATCTTAAAAAATAAGATATCATTGAGACACTGTAAGAAACAAAATAGTTCAGAAACTGGTTAATGTATGGTATAACAATTATTAGTCCTGTGGAATAAGCATTTCCTAATAAAAAGTTATTTCACTTTTTTGTTTAAAAACTCAAAGCCCTTCTGTTTGCTCTCTTTTTCTAACATTTCTATCACTATCACTTGAACAGATAAATGTAGAAACTTGATATGGATAAACTTCTGTGCTGTTTGTATAGTGAGTAAAAATGGCCATCTCTAAGTGTTACAAGAATGGCAGAATAAAAACCTAACTAAAGCACTTATGTCCCCAGGTGCCTTTTCTTGTATTTATATGGCTTTTATATGATTTTGAGTGTGCTTGAAAGAGGTGGGGATCATTTCCACTTCTGTGGAGGAATTGATGCACCTGCACAAGAGATCAATATACCTGAATGAGGGATCCTTTTTATTACTGTTATAACAGGCATAAGTACTTATGACAGTAATGTTAAGATAATGTACTTCAAAATCAACTTTTGCATTTCTTTGATTTTTATGCAGACTTAAAAATGAAGTTAGCCTTAGGTTCTTAATGAATACAGTAGCCATTAAAGTTAGCCAACTGTGGAGGAAAGCTCTTAAAATAGTTTTTGAAAGTTGGTGTTTTATTTCAGACTGATGGCTGATGGTTTTTACTTTTAAAATAATAGTAATAAAGAAAGGACAGAGAAAATTATCAGGCATAAATGACTTTTTCTTTTTTCTGACTGAGCCAACATGGTTAGATGCTCCATGCTATAGGCAAATCTCTATTTATTTGGAGCTGGTTTTGACATTAAGTGGTTCCACAAAGTATTTGATATGAATACACCAGAAATTGTTTTAAAAAAACATACAAGCTTTTCTCTGTTCACCAAAAGTACCTTCCTCTAAACTTGCCTTAAAGGAAAGAAGATTCTTATCAGTCATCAGTATTTTAGTTGTGTGGTTTGTGATTTTTTAACCTGGTGGAATCTTATTTGCAGTGTACTAATACATCTGTTTTATCAGGTCAGGAAAAAAAAAAATATATATTTCTTTATATACACATATATATAAAGTCATATATATGTATTTATAAAGAGATATATATATTATTAGGATGCAAATGGTGATAATAGGACTTGTTTGGTTGCAAAAATAACCCCATGGATTTCTGGTTAACTTTGACAGTTACTAAATTAAATCAAAAATTATCTGTGCTAGATTCAAACGATTCCAAGTATTTTGTTTTTATTTTGATCTGTGGATTTCAAAGTGGTCAAAAAAACCTGTCCTGAAGGTATAAGAGATCTCTCATAGTTATTCCTTCAGTCCTTAGTAAAATGTCAATTAAAACATAGAAACCAGTGCTTTTCACTTAAAGGCCAGCGCAGGATTTGAAGGGCTGTCTTGAGCAAATGTCAGTTTAAATCTTTTCTTTCTTTTCCAGTTTTAATTCGCTTTTTTTTTTCAGTGACTGAGAATCTAAATTATGTTTCACATGTTGCTTTTATATTTGTTAAAGACACTCTAATTTGAAATACCATTCCGGTCTGTGAAAGCTGATAAATTCTGTTTTGCATGTGTTTCATAAAATTAGGCAAATCAATATATTGTCCTTTTGTTTATGAGAACAATCCACAGAATATTTTTCTACAGTTTTAAAATAGTTATACGGTATCTGATTTTTCAAATTACTTAGTACATCCTGTAGTTGCTCACCTTGTCTTTCCCAGAAGAGCTTACATCTAATTCCAGGGGTGCTACATGGAAAGGGTAAGAAAATACTAAACACAAAGCAACAAAAACAGTCCAAGGGAGCCAGAGGGAATTATGGTAATAGACTAGAGCCATGGTTATATGGCTGCCAAGGAAAAGCTTGAGTGCAGCTTCAGTTCTTTCTGAATAACTGATAAACCTTACCAACATAAAAAAAATTTCAATTTTAGAAACATTGCAATTGAAATTGTTGAGACAGTTGAGAACAATTTCTGTCTAGCATTTGAATAATCCCTTTAAAGTTGCAATTACTTACATATTCATAATATTTTGTTGCATAGAGATCTGAAAGAAGGAGAAAAGTTGTACTCTGTGTGTGGGGCTAACCATGAAGAAGAGAATTGTGTGTGGCATTACTGCCACTGTGCAGCTTGAACTAAAAGGGTGATAACACTCGTTTAGGAGACTGCACTGAGTGGGAAACAGCAGGCACAGTTGTGTGCCAAAGGTTTCTTTATCATATCATCCTGAGTTTTCTTACCGGAAGTGTTGTCTAGATGGAGTTTAAGGACTTTGTCTTCTCTGGTGTTTCTTAGCATCTAGTAGTGGATAAGTTTAAGCTGTTGGACATTAGGGTCAGTTGTTATGTTCAGGACAACCCTGGAGCCCTGCATAGTGAAGCTGTGCCTCCAAAACCCTCTTGGAATTCCTGAGCACCATGTGTACAGAGTCACTCAAGCAGGCTTTGATGTATTTGTGTTGCCAGAGTTGCTCTGGTGAGTCTCAGGTTGGTTGTACTTGTTTTATACAATGTAAACAGTTATCTAAGTAATCCCAGGCAGAAATACAATAAAACTGAGACAATATTTTTCCACTATCAACTCCTTGCTTTCTTTCCTGGAAGCTTTCCACTGACCCTATTTGAGTTTAATTTCCCCACAGACTCTTTTGTGTTGAAGACAGTGATCTGACCAAAAGACAAAACGAAAAATGGTGCAAGCAAATATCCTGTGTGAAACTCACAGCTTTGCAAGGGTTTTGTGTGGCTGGGAAACTAAAGAAATGCTACATCTCTGCTGGAGGTGCCTAAGAAATGCTTCTAGAAACTAAGGAAGATGTGATAATGACATATAGATAAATATTAATTTTTAAGTGCTACTTCGCTTTAGCTAGCACAAACATATGCAGCTTAGGTTTCTCTCAGAGGTATTTTCAAGTCTTTACAGGTAGAGATATTTGGAGTCTCCAAAGCATGGATGAAGTCAGTATCTGGCTTGCTTCTGAATTTTATTAGCACAGTCTTTAGTATCCCCAGCCAGCATCTAGTGTCATCTATTTTGGGGGCAAAGAGATGTTTGTTTGTATCTGAAGTAATCTGAAGCCTGTATCAGGGTTGGTACAGATGCATAAGTCCCTCAATTTAATGATGCTCAGCCACTGAGAAAGTCCTCAGAACTATTTATTTTTTCCCCTCTCAGTGCTCAGTTTCAGAACTTAGCGCTCAAAGAATGGCAAGTGGCCTGGCTAAAATAAGAGCTTCTTAAAATGCTTCAAGACTCACATGGGAAAATATGTGGAACCAATGTCTATAAACTCTTTGGGCCATCTTGACCACTTCTACACTCAGCAGCTGTATAGAGACTCAGTTGAAATTGCTTTTAAACTACCTCATTTTGCTGCCTTTCCATTCGTTGTCTTGGCTTTTGATTTGGTTTAAACTTAACATAAATGCTAGTCCACATTGTACATGGCCACAAAAAAAAAAAAAAAAAGGTGTGGTATCTTTGTTTCCTACACAATCTAATGTATACTCTAAATTAAAATGACAGGGACTATCACTTTGTGAACAAGAGAAAGGAAAGCAAAAGGACTCTTGTGGCTCTGTGGAATAATCAAACTAAATGCACAACAGAGCAGTGGTTTATTTCGAAACATTAGAGGACATACTTGATCACCGCTGACAAGGTTATGGAGAAAGAACTTTAAACTAGGTTTATTTTCTATTATGTACCAAAGTTTAGAAAACTGTATTTTATATGAGACAGTTGCGTGTAGAAGGATTTGAATGGTTTTTGCTTTTCTGCTTGTCAGAGGGGCTACCTGTAATTATGTTCAGCAGGTCTGTACAGATGGCTGTACAAATACTTAAGTTATTCAAGGACACCTGAAATCATCCTTGGAGTTTTCTTCATTGTGAACAGTTTGTGCTTTATTGATGTGTTGATGAAAGATGCAAGATGATTATGACTGCATTTGCAAAGCTCTTAGCTCTCCAAATATTTTGAAAAGAAACCAACAGGAGCTACTTGACAGATGCTTAGTTTCCTTGCTTTGTTTGTCAGAAGGTGAATATTCTCAGAATTGATGTAACTTGAGATGTTTGCTTTTCCTGTGTATGCCCCTGTAAAAGCTGTTTTTGTTCCACTGGTAATTTGCCTGCATATTGTGATTTAATTGATTTAGAATTGTCAGTAGAAGCAGATGCAGAACACTAATTTTAATGAGCAGCCAGCTTCCAGAGCTCCAGCACATCTGATTTAATGGTTTATCCAATTGCGTAACACCTTGTAAGCTTTTTGTTCAATGGAGCACTTTTGTCAAATTGAGAATATTTGTCCTTATTGCTCTGTAGTAGCCCACTAAAAGTAGGATATTAGCACATATTTAGTTAGAGATTTCACAGATATTTAATTGGAAATAAAAGCATTTTCAGGCACTCCAGAGCTTGATCTTTTAAAAACTGCTACTGTTTGGTTTCCTCCTGTCTGCTGGAGATTTGTATATGAATCATGCTGCAAATTCAGGAAGTTCTTGAAGTATTTTTATCTCATGGTTTAAAAAGTTCATGTTCTTTTTGTCCAATTTTAGTTAATACTTCAGAATTTCCAGACTTAGGATTCAGAATTCCAGGCCCCCTTGTTAAGTTGCATACTGAAGAGTTAATTCCTTCAAATTTTAGAGTTCATATAAATGAATTTAAAGTGAATATGCATAAATGCATCATTCAAAACCCATAGATGGGATAAGACCCACCAAAATCATTTGCTTGCTCTGTAGGCTGCCCCATTTTTAATACTTCCTTTACATTGAGTGTGTTAGAACATGTGCAGCCACTTGTAAATTCTGCTTTTAGCATCACTTTCAAATATTTTTTTATAGAATTACTTTTACAAAATTTGCCATAGTGAACTATTCACAATGCAAATCATTCAGATTTCAGTCAAATGCTACAGATGGAGGTAATTTATTAAACTCCTTACGAGTGTCACATTTTATCTATAAAACTCTCAGAAGTTTTCTGGCTTCAGTAAGAAGGTGGCATTGAGAACAAAGAGACTTGGTAAATTTATCTGTATTCATTATGCACTATTTTATACTAGTACTTAGGGATAAAATCCAGGTCTTTTAACAGATGCTTATCTGAGCTCTTTACAGGTAGACTGCAAATAAAAGTGAAGTGTATTTTTCATGGGTCCCCTCTTTCCTGGGCCAACTCACTGGGGGTTTGTTACTCACTTGGATAGTGGAAGTCACATTTCTAAGCTTTCTTTTGAATTGCTTGCAGAAATATACATGAAAACATTCAGAAGTTACGTTGTACTTCTCATCATTTTTCCTGACTTTCTTGCATTGCAATTTCTCTGCAGTCTGTCTATGCCTGTTGAGAGTTAACAGTGCACATGTGCACCCTCCACTGCTTCCTTGTCCAAGTCCTCTGTGCGCAGCCTGATCATCTAACATAAATGTTTGGAATATTTTTGTACCTATCAGCTGTATCACAAATGAGCATCGTTTCCCCAGAGCGAATGGAAACTTAAGGAATTACGCAACAATAAAAGAAGTACATGAAGCTGGATGAGCTTTAGATCTAAGCTTCATATTAATCTTGAACTGTCTGGTAAACTTTGATTTGAGAGAATAAACTCAGTTCCTCCCAGGTGCAATCCTTACTCTATGGTTTATTTAAGATTATCTACTATATTAAAGTTTTGCTGCAGACATAGGACTGCATCTAAATTCATTTAGAAAGAAGACAAAAGATGATTAATATTTGAGATAATTAAAACTTGCTTCTAAATAGATTTCTCTGGGAAATCTCTTCAGAGATTTTTCTAATTACATTGGTGCCAAAATATAGTAAATAAAAAATAAATTCTTTTTTTTTTATTTTCAGAAATGACAGAAATGTTCTTGATAGTCATATCAGTAACGATAACCTGATGAGATTTTTGTTTATTTAATAACAAATTAGCTAGTGTGTGCAGGTTTAATGATGATAGCATTTAGTCTTCCATGAAAATGTGAGGACCATTACTCTACAACCAGAGAGAGTGTATTTCAGCAGGTAATTTCCTCTTAATCATAATGTTGAAGAAAAATGGCTGACTCAGGGAATGCTGGGGGGAAGTAGTATAATGACCCCTGTTATGCTATGTTCTCTGAAATTTCTCATGTTTTCAAGGATTTGTATTTTTTCATGTGTGTCGTGGTTTGAGCCCCCTCAAACAGTTCTGCTCACTCCCCCCTCTTTCTTCCCCAGTCTCAGGGAAATGGGAAGGAGAATCAAAAGAATGCAACTCCCACAGGTTGAGA
>JASSUY010040282.1:0-27012 GCA_032466535.1 Forpus xanthops | reverse complement strand
TAAACACTGGTGTTATCAGCACTGTTCCCAAGCAGAAAATCCAAAACACAGTGCTGCACCAGCTACTACTTAAAGAAAAACAACTGCTGCTGCTGAACCCATGACAGATACCTTCACAGTAACCTGGCCATTTAAACTTTAATAAACCTTTTGTGTCAGCCCTGCCCTTTGACTGACTGCATCCATAGACAGAGGGGAACTCTGTTGCTGCTGAATGTAAGTGAACATTAGCATCTCGTGGGGCTTTGTCACGCAGAGCTTCTAGTAGGTAAAACTCCTGTTGCAGCACATCAGCAGGACTCTGAGGGCTGCAGTCATGCTGAAAAGATACATAAAGTGTAAAACGAAGAAGTTTAAAATAAGACATTAATAGATGAATAGGAAATGACATTAAATACCTTCCTTTACACCAGTAAAGGAAGGTATTTAATGCATTCCACTTCAGTAACGCTGTTTTGGGCTCATACCACCATTATTGAAAACAGAGAACAATTATTGAGAACAATAATGGGAATGGAATAAGTTATTATTCTGTCAGGGCAGCCTTCTATCCTAAAGGCTGTGAAATGTCATTATTGCATCACTAGATATCAAATGAAGTCTAAGCTGATAAGTCTATGGAAGCATTTATGTTAAACAAAATGTCCTCCTCCATGAGAAAACTTCCATGGACACAGAGAAACTTTTAGATTGCAAAATTCCTCAGCAAAAGACATCTGGCAAGAAAAACTTGCTGATAAAAGGAGAATATTCTTCTCCCAATTGCCCTAAAAATCCCATAACCAATAGAAAAGTCTTAAGACAGGCGTTTGAAAATGCAGCCGTCTGGGTAGTGGGAGGGAGCCATGGGGAAATGAGGACTTGAATCTGAGAAAAGCCCTTTTTGCCCCCAGTCCTGCTTTCTTTGAAATTGCACTTCGTGTTATTTATTTCTGCAAAGCCAGTGTCAGATTACTGCCACTTTTTAGTATATCTAGTGCAGACAACTGTCAGTATGTCATTGATTCTTGCAATGGTTTATGGTTTATCTCTGAAAATTTACCTCCGGAAATAAGTGACTCAGCACCAATCTCAGCTCCTTTTGCTAAAGGAAAAAAAAAGGCAACCACAAGGTCTAACTCTAATAGTCACTGGGGAATTTGGAAATGTAACACAAAAACCTCCTTACCACCAGGCTCAGGATGTATTGTACTAAATACAATACATCTAACCTTGCATTCAATCTTGAGATTTTCAAGCCAGTCTCATAATATTTGAGGTTTCAGCATGACCTTTGAGTGCTTGGGGATGGGCAATAAGGTAGACTTCTTGTCTGCTTTGACAAAAGGTGGTGGCCTTTTGTCCTTTCAGTTTTTCTGAGGACAATTTCTCTTCCAAGCTGGCAGTTTATCCTTGGCCCAGGAGGCATTTAATGGAACAACTGTATTAAAAAACATCAGGAAAGTCCAGGCAATTGCATGGGAGATACCCATTTTTCTTCTGATTTAATTTCTTCTCTCTTATTGTAGTTTTGTTATTCTGGTAGTCTTGCAGCTCTGCTTACACACAAATCCAGACCAGGATAAGTGGCAGGTTCTGCTGTGGTGGTGGGGGCTTGTCCTCATTCCATTACATCTGTACCTGCTCCCATCTTTTGCATCTGTATAGGTGTGCTCCACCCTGCTCCAGGGTGCTGTAATGCTTTCCTTTTGGAAGTGTTTTGTATACCTCTAAAAAGATGCAAACTATTTTGGCAACCTTCATCATAAAACAATAGGTATTTAACCAATATCAATCACACCAATTTAAAATTAACATTGGGAGAGACTGACATTTATCTTTACTGAAAACTGACAGCTGTGATTCTGGATATTCATGTTTAAACTTATTTCTGTTTATATTTTTTGTCAATGTCATATGTTTGAATGACACATATTTACCAGAATGGGAATTTATCTGACCAAGTAATGGCAGTTACTCATAAGGAACTAATAAGTTACTCAAGAGGAACTAATGAATTCCTGACAAGTGTGAACACCATGAGCATTGGCAGACCACTTTCTGGCAGTCCAGGAATAGATCGCTTTCACAAATTGATTGCCTTCAGGAAATTATGCTTGCTCATTATTCCAGTAATGAAGTGCAGTATTCCCTTTATTTTCTGGTGCAATTTCTCCTATGGAGATATGAAATGTAATTTTCTTTTCTGATAGTTGCTTCATATTGTAACCATTAGCACTTTGTATAATTAAGTGTCTTTCAACATTTGTATTGAAACCCTTATACAAAATACTTTTTCTCCAGTTCTGGAGACATTTTCATCTTTACGCTGTGTCAAATGCTGTCTTCAATGTTGTATTGAAGTTCCTTATCAGTTTCATTAATACCCTCTATTACTTGAAGGACTTTGCCTTTCCATTTGCAACTGTACCTGGAAAACTATCAACTGAGCAAGTATTTCTACTCCTAGTTTGGTGATGCCCATTAACTGTTGTAACTGGGAAAGTGACTGCTCCCGATTTCTAAAGAAAAATACAAGGATTTTTGATAATCGAAAGTAGAAAGCAAAGCCATATCCCAATATAACTTTTATTTTTATCATCTCTAAGCAGATGTTCTCCTGCTGAAATGAACAACTTTGACTCAGGTGGGTTCTGCAGTGGAGGAGGGAAGAGGAGTTGCCTGAGGCAGGGGAGCACCAGCAGAGCGCTGAGACCTGCCAGGACCTTGGAACTGCCATGGGATAAAGCCCTGAAGGGAAGAGGGCCCAAGGAAGCTGGATAATATTAAAAGATTGCCTCCTCCAAACTCAGGGACAATGCATCCCAGCAAAGAATAAGTCAGACAAAAACGCCAGGACACCTTCATGGGTGAGCAAGGACCTCCTGGACAAACTCCAGCACATAAAGGAAGCATACAAAGGGTAGAAGTAAGGATGGGTAGCCAGGGAGGAATACAAATTGTCCAAGCAAACAGGGTTCTGGTTAGGAAGCATAAAGCCTTGATAGGGTGGTGAGACATTGGAGAGAAGCTGTGGATGTCCCACCCCTGGCAGTGCTCAAGGCTGGGTTGGAGGGGCCTGGAGCAACCTGCTCTAGTGGAAGGTGTCCCTGCCTGTCGCGGGGGGCTGGAACTGAATGATCTTTAAGGTCCATTCCAACTCAGACCATTCCATGATTCTAGGATGTTCAAGCTTCCTTGCTTTTTACATGCATTAGCTGATTCCTCTACAGTAAAAATATGGCAAGTCTCTTTATTGTGCATACATCATGCTGACTGCAATCAGGAAAACCTTCACTGCAGCTGGAAATACACAAATCCTTTGTGGCAACATCATTCCCCAAAGATCAAAACAGGAACAATTTGTTGCCTTAGCAGTCTTGGACTACATCAACAAGAAATACAACAAATATGCAGCAAGGGAAGATGCTCTTGAAACAGATCTTTTGCAAGATCCTATGCTCTGGGATGTTTTATCCCCATGCTGTGGTACTGACCAATTAGGCAATTTAATAGTACAAGGCTCTGAGTACTGTTTAATGTGAGACTTTCAAGAGCAGAAGTGTGCATTGGGGAGAAGAAAAGGACACATCTTATACAAAAATACAACTAAATAATTCTGTGTTTCGTGGGTTTTCTTTCTCCATCAAAGAATGTCATGAAAGACTTACGTGTACGGATTGACTATGACTAATTAAAATGAAAACCCTCTGAGCCTGCTTGCATGCCCTTTGCTGTATAGATGTGGTAGAAAGATGGTGTTCTCTGCATTCCTCCACTGAGTAATTTCCAGCTATGTAAAGACATACAGCCACTTCAAAAGCTAAACCATGCCATGGGACATAGCATGGTTACCCCTGTGTCAGGTCTGTTCATGCCTTGAATATAGAATCATAGAATCATAGAATAGTTAGGGTTGGAAAGGACCTCGAGATCATCTAGTTCCAAACCCCCTGCTATGGGCAGGGACACCTTCCACTAAACCATGCCACCCAAGGCTATGTCCAACCCGGCCTTGAACACTGCCAGTGATGAAGCATTCACAAATTCCCTGGGCAACACATTCCAGTGCCTCACCACCCACACAGTAAGGAATTTCTTCCTTAGATCCAATCTAAACTTTCCCTGTTTAAGTTTGAACCCATTACCCCTTGTCCTCTCAGTACAGTCCCTCATGAAGCGTCTCTCCCCAGCATCCCTATATGATTTGATTTATCCTGCTTTATGTATATAACTTGATAGTTTTATACATAGAGGTGGGTATGGTATGTGGGGTTACACATATGGGACGGAGGAAAGCAAACTTACTGTTTCCTAGTTTAAAACATACTGTTTAAAACTGCTTTTATGCAAACTGAAACAAACTGGTATTTACTGAGAAATCAGACCTAATACAGAAGGTGCAGCGTACTCCTGCTAACTGTGGTCAACTGGAGTAAATAAAATCTTGTTCAGTTCTTTCAAAAGGTATTCCTTGGTTAAAGATCATGTAAAAGCAGCACCATGAGCATGGGAGAGAAATCAGAATGGTGAAAAAGACAAAGTAAATGATAAAAAACCAAATGTAAAACCAGAAAAGATAAGAGGGTTTTTCGTCTGTATTCTCATCAGCTCCAGAGAACAGCGTGTCCCCTTCAGCACTTGAACTGCTGGAATTCCCTACTGCAGTGGAAGGCTATTCTACATACAGAATGTCAGGCTGACAGTGTGGTCTTGATGCAGGGGCTCTGGCAGTCATCAAAGCAACAGTGATGGATGGATTGTTGACTACAGATGACAGGAAGAAAATAGCAAGAAGATATGGCAGAAAGCAGCACTCGAAGTTTACAATGACAGAAACTATGGAAGTGAAGATATCTCATTCCCGTGTGTCATGAATCAACAGCAGTGAGCCTGGTAATTCTATGACACAAGTTAATATTCAGTGTTTATGTAGTATCTTAAGCCTATGTATGTGAACTTCATGTAAATATATGCCAGTGTGAATCAGATGAACTTTGGTTTTCTGAATTAAAGGGTTTTGATATGGATTTCATTTCCTATCAAAAAATAGGCTTTGAGGGAAAGCAGATATTTCCCACAAACATTTCTTTTGTAAGATGTTTTTGTTAAAAAAGGAGAAATACCTGAAATAACTTTTTCAGGACTCTTGCGAAAAAATAGGCCAGGGAAAAAATTATCCTGCAGATACACTTTTTGTAGTGTAAGAGGAAACAGCTTGATGAAAACACATATTTGCATAGAAAAGAGATGCAACAGAAGCAAAGTAAGTTCACATCCATGATCAATAGTTTTTCTTTTCCCAAGATTTCCAATTATCTCACATGTATTACTACCCTGACACTGGAATAAGAACACCTCTGCAGGTGTTGTGTTTGATTATAGCTCTGGAGTTTTATTAGAAGTGTTGTGCAGGTTTTCCAAAACTTTGAGTGAAAGGAAAGGTGAAGCCAGACAAATTTTACTTACACCAGCACATTATACTTTTTCCTCCCCTGCATTGCAGTATAACAACTGCTTTGGTTGGCAGTGTGACATTTCATTACCTAGACATATGGGAATTGAGGTAAAAAATAGCTAAAGAAGGAAAGTACCCAATTAATAGTAATAGTTGAACATTAATTCCCAGTGACTGAAATTTTTTACTAAGTCACGTAAGTATGAACTGCATATAAATCCATAATGAGTGTCTGCCTACACTAGTCACGTGAAGGAGTTTCTAACCTACTCTTTTTGATTACTAACTCAGGATTTAGACTCTCTAGTCTACTTCTAAATAGCAAATGACATTTCTTGTCATGCTGCAACATCCCTCTGGTGACTGCAGAAGCAGCACAGGTCTCTTGACAACCAGATTGCAGGAGTTTCCTCTTTTCTGTGTAAAATTTTGAGGAGGGCTCCATCTCAGCAAACTCTTTTAAAGGGAGCTGGGGGAACAGCACTTCAGGTGTTTTGAAGGGTAGGGAAGAGGAAAGACCTAAAAGCAAATCCTCTCACTCTTTTCATATGTATCTAGGGGGCTGGGAAAGGAAAGGTAATATTTAAAAGGAAAGAGGTGCTTTGTATAATGATTGTCTAGGAGGACAGCAATAGGATAAAATTATTAACAACTGAAAAAGTTTTCTTCACTTCACGCCTTGAATTTGCATAATGCTATCTCACTTGTGCTCAAATCAAAGCCAGTGCAAGTAAACAGAAAAGTCCCTGACTGAATTACAGACACGTTTCAGAGAAAAGCTATGCAGCATTTACAGGTTTACTTTGCTAGCATATTGTAGCTTAAACCACAGTGCAGAGAATAATGTTCTATTCATACACAATTGTGTTATAATTGTCAAAATGGTTCAGTATCATTTTAGTTATTGAGGCACTAAAGAACCTTTAAAAGCATGCCAAGGCTCAGTGATGTTATGGATTTACTCACAGGATAAGGAGTGAAAACCTTTTGTATGTTTGAAAAGTAGAAAAGTTAATACTTTAAGAAAGAAGTTATGAAATTTGTCCTTATCTAAAATAAAGGCATCTAGCCCAAGCTAGTCACTTCAATGTCTGATAAAATCAATTGGAACTGATTGAAATGCCAGAGGTAATTCATAAGTAAATGAAAATCTAAGAAGAGGAAGAGGAAAAAGCCCACCTAGTCCTGCACTGTGTCTCCAGATGTGGTCAGCATAGGTGCCAAGTGGAAAGCACCAGTACTGCTCTAGGAAGTGGCCAGATTTCCCCACAATACTCCCCAAATGCTGCAGCCAGCAGGCTGTCGGGCTCCCGAGGCAGCATCTCATTCCTCCCCTGGGATGACAAGGATCCAAGAGACAGGGCTCAGCCTCCTCCAGTACTTCTCTCTTGCTACTGGCCGTGGGAAGAACACAGCTGCCTCAAAAGTCAGTCAGTTGTGATTACACTTGTCCATGCCCAGCCGCTTCCTACCAGGCAGCAACCGGACAGCCAAGGAGCTGCTTTTACAGAGTCACAATGATTATTAATTCAGCTAATTCAAAATACAACTGTACCACGAGCCCTTCTACTGCACTGCCTGCAGGGCAGCCACCATACCCACCATTGATCCTGCAGCAAACCAACACAAAAAGCCATCCCAAAAGACCATTAGTCCCTGAGCTCAGCAGAGCAGGGATTCTTTAATGCACAAGAAGTTCCTGCACAATCTTTACTGCAGCTGTGGATCTGCTCCCCAGCACACAATCACTGAATTGGCATATTATTTATGAATCCTTGAGCAACAATATGTATCTTTCATTGCAAAAGGATCAGAGTGGCTTCTTATTTTTCTCTTGCACCTCTTGCACAAATGAATGCCAGTCTGCAGAAACAATGATGCTGTATATGCCATATGATGTTGTACAGCCATATGCATGTAAAAAATCCTACCAGTTGCAAGGGGATCAATAGGAAGGTGCTAGATTCCACTAGAATTATCCAGACACCTGGGTCCACTTGTGGGATGTCAGACTTTTACTCACAAATGGCTGTTGTGAACTGACACTATATAATTAATTCTGCTTTATCCTGACAGAAAACTGAAGTCTTTTAGCAAATAATTCAGGGTAAATAACAAGCAGACCAGGATTTTTGTTATTAAAGTATAAATAAAAATAGATTTCCTTCAAATTATAGTTATTTTTGCAGGTATTTCCTAATATGGCTGTCTGCTGTATGAATCATGACCTGATCCTGGTAACCTGGCAACTGCATTAGTTATTTCATAACTGGCAGCTCACACTGCTTGAAGAGATTGAACAGATTTTCTTTTCTAAAACCAATCTCATTTTCTAATGTTGTTCTAATTGCCACACATGTGGAGACTGTTGCTCCCATCATTGAAGGGAACCTAGCAGTGGCAAGGACTTCATACAGTCCTTGTTGCTGAAGTTGTGAATTTAGGAAAACTACCATGAAACAAGCATTTGTCCTGTTAAGAAGCACATCCATGAGCTGCTCAAGGCACTGGGAGACAGAAGGGTAAGTAAGGCCAGCAATGTCCCCAGTTTGTGATTTAGGTGGAAGTTTAAAAGGTGCAGTTTGACAAATGGAAGAAAAAAGAAAGAAAACGGGTGTTCTTTCCTCAGTCCCAGGCAAAGCATTGCCTCGGTCTCCAAATCACTCTCAAAACACTTTTCAGGCTATCACTGGGAGAAAGAATGATTTGTGAAATAGAGATCAGAAAAATTTCAGATCCACTTGTTTCTCTGTTAAATGGTGAAGGCGATGGAATGGAGGTTAACTGCCTGTAGCTGAGAATGAGGCTGGAAGGAAAAGAAGCAGGAAAAATACAAATATAGGAAAAGCTTAATGTTCTAGGAAACATGCAAGGTTAAATATCCTATTAACTGTCATAAGCAAATGGCAGTCCTGCAATTAACATTTAATCAAATCTGAAGAAGGGCCCCAAATGTATTGACTTTATGACCCCCTCTACTAATTAGTTGGTTCTATCTATGAAGCAGAAATATTTTCTTGTTATAATCAAAGTTACATCTGCTATCACTGGATCTGATCTAATATTAGAGGAAATCTAATTATTATCTAAATAACATCTACATAATCTCCTGGAAGAAAGTTAGAAGAAAGATTAAACACTGTTATATGCACGCTGGAGATAATATAATTGTCATGGGTTCAGCAGCAGCATGACAATAATTGAAGCAGAAATGGAGGAGAAAAAAAGGAGAAAGCCTATCTAGACACAATACATCTGGACACAGCACAGTGCATGTCTTCCCCTGTATCTGACTCCAACTACTGAGATATGTTGCATTTTTCAAAGAATAAAGTCTGCATTGTCTGTGTCTATACTGCTAAATTAAACCATTCCAAAGGTCTTGGGAATGAGAACTCATTCACTTGCAATGGTACACTCTTAGAACAAACTCTGCCTTGATTTTGCCTTAACCCAGTTAGTTCTCTCCTAAACATTTCCTGGGTAGGAGTCAAAACTTGGTATAGCAAGCACTTATTCCCATGGGCAGACTGCACATGGTTAATTAGTTTTGGGACTGATGAATGCAGGCTATAGCACATCAGTTGGGTTCAGTGCTGGAGAATAGTCATAGTCATATTTAATTTACCTGTATGGTTGCAAACTCCTCAGGGAACCCTGGGTTTCTTTAGAAATACTACAAACTGTAATTTCTGTTGATAGTGATAAGCAATTTTAGGATCTCCTTACTCATTGCTGAAGCTACAAACAGACACATTAGAGTGACAGAAAGGACCGAATTGTACTGAATCCCAATTTTAGATCGTGTTGAAAGTGAATGTATTTTTTCCAAGTGCTTTTCTTTGTAATGCTGCTGTTTTACACAGCTAACTATATTTGCAGCAGAGAAACTGCTAACAGAGATCTAGTGGCTTTTTTCGCCATCTAGAATCCTCGCTTCTTTCTGCTCAACAGCCTTTGAATCTGACAGTAAAGACAGGCATTTTTCAGTTGCCAAATACAATCAATTCTAAGTCTAGACCTGAATTCATTTTATGACATGGAGAAAATTTATTAATTTTCCTTTATCTCTGTTCCTGAAATTGTATCTCTTAAAGTGTCTAAAATTTGCTAGTACCATTTGATTTATTCCTCTGGAAACAGAGCTGGCACCCTGATGCATTTTTAGATCTGATCACCACTGGAAGTGTTCAGTGCATATAAAACTTGTGTACAATATGTAGAGAAAAGCAATAGGAATGTTGTGACTGGTGTGAATGAAGAATGAATGGAAATGTTTGACCATGTTTTGAAGAGACCTAGAGATTAGTACAATACTGGCATGCAGTGAAGTGCAGTTTCTCAGGACAGCCCAGTCAAAGGCAAAGGACGATGAATAAAGCATGACAACTCACAGTGGTAGGATGAGTGGAGATATTTATTATCATCAGGCTCAAAAGGTTACAGAAAGGCACATGCAGAACTCAGCACATGGATCCGAAACAAGGAGACAAGATGAGGATTCAATAGATGGTGTCCTGTCCTCCAGCAGGAACCATAGGCAGACCACCTGAATTCAGGCATCTTTGATACTATTCAGACTGTTTGTGCATAGAGATCCTGGTGCTTGTCTGTGGGAGTGTGAAGCCACATGACTGAAATCACTATTATTTTAAAGTAAATCACCTTCCATACCCATTTTCGGGGAGCAGTAAGAGCAGGACAGTTCCATGAGGGAAGCTGAGCCAGGAACTGAAGGTGACCATGTACAGGCAGCAAAAGACTCTAGTAGCCATACTGTGGACAGTGGAATATGTATACTGGTCTTAGCTGTACATATCAAAATAAGAATGCTATGTCTTGATGCAGATGATACCTTGGCTATCAAAGATGCTACCTGTTATGTGAAATATTCTATGATTCTACAATTCTATGATTCTATATTAGGTAGCACTTAAGAGATAAACATCTGCATGCCTTTGTTTGAAATATTGAGCATGAATGATGCCATTCAGTGGTCACTTCATTATGTGATAAATCCAGAAATCATACTCACATCTTCTCTGGATACCTCATATTCTCTTGGAAAAAGTGTAAGAGCATTGAGTTTAGATGCTTAAAAAGATCCCCATAATGTCCATCAATATAAGCCTTGAACAAACCATCAGGTATAAGATGGAAAGTTCTTATTAAAAATGACAACAAAAAAAGGCCAATATCCCATAAAATAAATAAGGTGGAGATTAAACAGCAAGCTCTTATTACAGAAAAAGTAGAAGTGAAATATATCCATTTTTTGTTCAGTTTTGTTATTTATTTTAGGCCTTGTATTCCCAATTTAACACATGTAGAAAATAAATTCAGTACTATACAAGAAAATGAATGAAGAAAATAAATCTTAGAACTATTGCAAAAAGAATGGGAAAAGGACTGGAAACTTTACAAATAAGTCAAGAGGAAATCATAGACTGAAGTGTGTGAATATATGCTTATATGTATCAACAGTCTGAGTGTGGGTGGTGAGTATGCCTATTGTAAACATGCATGAATAAACAGAATGTAAAGCAGAATAGGTTAAATCAGCAAAAGACATCTTAGCAAACAGAACTGTCAGCTATTGTAAATGGTTTCAGTATAGGAATAAATCATTAAAAATCCTATCTAGAAAAATGGTGGGGGGAAAGAGGAATAAAAAAGTACTCTTGGAAAGAAATACTAGTAACAATATGCAAGATTTTATCAAATATTAATGCAGCATTTGACACATGAGGAGCTGTTAATATTAAAGCATAACACTGAAATTACTTTTTTCCTTCTGATTTATTTTAGGAAAATATTTTCTTCTCTTTTTTTTCTTTTCCCTAGGATTAATTTACAAAGCAGATATCACATCTGCCATTCTCTTGTCCAGTTTTTTGTACTTATTTAAAACTGGTCATTTGGGTTAGGGCCATAACTAGAATTATTCCTTGCCTAAGGTTTCAATGAGGTGGCAAGATAATTCATCCTGAACGTGAGCTCTGCAGAGCTCATTTCAATTTATTACTCATTTTAAGTGAACTAATCTAAATTAAAATCTCCTTGAATCAATACCTCATTTTTATCATAGAGTACTCTGACTATATCATACAAATAATTCAACTGCTCCTGTGTCTGGAAAAGTTAAAATGGCTTTTTGGTGAAGATGGGCTTTCTTCCTACCAGACTTATACACAAATGCCACATAACATAATTGGCTTTACAGCAGAACTTTCCCCAAGCTGTACACTTCTCAGACCATTAGCTCTGTATGTTCATCAGCCAGCATACCCTAATCATTTATCTCCACATCATTACAGGATTATCCAAGTAAAACAGCAGTAAAATGCTAACAAGATGCAGGAATATATATCTGATGCTGAAAAGAATTCATTTTTTACACTTTCAGCTTCACATTTGCGTTATCAAAACGAACAGGCATTTCGTATTGCTTGTAACCAGCACCATTGCATTCAATTTGTGAGTGATTGTAATGCCTTTGATGTGGGGATGGAGTGAAAGCATTTTCTGAAAAGATACTTCTCTAATGTTTCATCTTTATGTAAGGACAA
The DNA here is from genome assembly GCA_032466535.1 of Forpus xanthops. Lineage (NCBI taxonomy): Eukaryota > Metazoa > Chordata > Aves > Psittaciformes > Psittacidae > Forpus > Forpus xanthops. The sequence goes on along the minus strand of JASSUY010040282.1, from coordinate 15,006 downwards.
CGGCAGTTAGAAAGTAAGGGATGGGCAGGTTGTTCTTCTGAAAAGGTGCATAAAAAACTTTTCGAAGACTTATTCAGTTGTGTCTTGTTCTTTTTATTATTCTTTTATATTCTGCTTGTATTACAGTCTTTTCACAAAATACAATGAAAAAAACCCGTATTTTATAGACATACAAATTGGCATGGCTGCATAAAATAAGTGCTGCAGACACTTTATGACTAGAATCCCAAATATCCCTACATATTTCTTTCTCTTTTTTTTTTCTCCTTTTTATTTCTTTATCTTTTCAGCCATACTTACAAATTTTGATGTGCAAGAAATATGAAAATATATTTCAAAATGCCCTCATTCAGCAAAATACTTCAGTGTATACCTGCCTTTAATCATGTGAATGGGTCCCTTGCACTTATATGCTGAAATATCTTGTTGTTTTCGCGCTCAGTACTAAGGAGAACTGAATGCTCTGTGCACCAACAGCACTCTTTCAACACATCCTTTAAGACAAGAGTAGTTCTACTTTAATTCCTAAAACTGTGCACATACTTGGAGAGCCCAGAGGAACCAGTGACTGATGCTGCAGCTATGTTACTGCAATGAAACTTTCTTCCCGTGTCTGGGCATGCTCTAGTGAGGTCTTAATGCTCTGGGGAGAAGCCAGCCACATCCTTCCTTCAATCTCATGCACCCCAGGAGGTGTTTTCTGATCGATTGGTCCTGCTTATACCTTTTGATCTGAGAAGGCAATGCGCTGTAAATAGATGTGTGATTGAGTGGTTACATTTCAAAAAATTAATCACTTCAAAATAAATCATCTAAAGTTTTAAGAATGTGACATTTATGTCCATGAAAGTGTCTTCACTGAGAAAAACTATTACACTATTTAGCTTTTAAAGTACAATGCATAAAGCCCTCTCTTTTAGATTGATTGACTTGGTTTTGAGTTCTTCCCTTTAAGGAGAGGAATGGACACATAAAGCTAAACTATGGCATGGTGTTGGAGTGTATATAAGTCTTTAACTATATTCTGTGGTTCTTAGATTTCCTCCTTAGAGCACATGGGCATGCTGTAAAAGAGAGACACTACTCACACCTTTTTAGAGCTTGTTTTGAAAGAGAACATCAATCTCTTGAACTGACAGATTTTATAAGAACAAGTCTGGATCTTCCAACACCTTATTCCAGCTTTACAACTGGTCTTCCACACTGCCAACCCTTACCTGCTTTAGGGGAGAGAGTCTACTGGAGCTCAAAATAGAAGCATTTCTGTCGGGTTTCTAAAATGCAGTTCCCCCATGTATTTGCTGTATGACAAGTGACAACCCTTAGCTGCCAATAACACCTCCAAATGCTGCTATATTCCAATTAGGGGATTCAAATAAAATGAATTAGCACAGCCCCTTTTTGACAGACTAGAATGGACCATACTGTGAACTCCACTCTGCTTGTCTCTGCCTTGGCATTAAACTCAAGAGATCAAAATGATTTCAGACATAACACCTTTAATATAGGAGTAGTAAATAAGGCTATATGAAGAGAGCTCATAGTTCTTCTGACAGTTACAGTTGCTCTCTCAGCCTCTGCTTGAAATTCTTAATGCTGAAATTCCTAATTTCTACATGTTTCAGTAAAAACACACAAAAAGAAAAAATAAGATTCCTGAAGTTCTGGTGACATAAGGAAAGGAGAAGAGATACCACACTGTCCACTCTGCATCAGCCTTTATTTAAAAAGATATTTACCTTCCTGGGAGTAAGCGGGGTGAATGTTGGGCCTTTAGTAGATAAATCTCCCTGAAATTGGTTGTGCTGAAGAATAGGGAATATCACATATAATGCACATTGTCACCAAGACCAGAATTCATAAGCATATAGGCATCAATTTTGTACTGTAAGATAAAAATGCTTGTTTAGGCAGTCATCAGATTCAGGCTCTTAAGGAGAATTTACTCTTCCAAGAAAGAAGCCTGACCTAGATTTCTTTCCACATAAGTAAAGTTGCATAAAATAGAATTGAACCCGTTGAGAAGTGTAACGAAAGTGTAAAGTTTCATAACACATAAACCTTTGTCTGCAGAATTACAACTAAATCCTCTGAACAGCAGATGATGAAATGGACTGCAGTTTCTTCCTGTTTCCATGACACACATTACTTTTTTCATAAGCCCTTCTCAAAAATTCTTGTGATGACTTGATACAAAAAGTAACATATACCAAAGCAATACTCTAAGGAGAGTTGTTCTGCATGGGGAATCTGCGAAATGTCGAGGAAAGATCTTGATTAAGTTCAGAAAGCAACTCTCAATGGAAAGGCACTGTAGGTTTCTGAAAAGGCAAGTCTGAAAGGGCTTCTGGTCCTGTTTATTTGAATTAAGTGTGGCTTTCCTCTTTCGGAACCCAAAAGTCTGAAGATCTCTCTATCTCTGTGGAAGCCACCTTCATTCTCCTTTTCAAATGCAGTATCAAAAGCTGTCACACAGTGGGAGCAAAAGTGCTTTACAAAGAAACCACTTCCCTCATCTGGCCTGAGGTAAAAAGAAATGCCAATATACATGTAACTGCTAGCTGAACCTTGAAAGGCTGGGAGCTCTAATTTGGCAGCAGAATTACTCTAGTTCAAAGAAGCAAACATGTTGTGGCCTTATTGCTTCAGGCAGACCTATTTATCAATGTTAGTGATAGGATCACACGAAGAAACTGGGCAGGCATTCAAGAATCAGAGGCATTAACCATATCACATTGTGTGAAACAGTGGCTTCTGAGGAGCAGTAGACAGGGATCAGTTGTCCTCTCCTAAATCTTCTGAGATTCTGCTCATTCCCAGTTGACTATTACATATGCTTCTTTGCCTGCTCTGCTCATGGAAAAAGTACTAATTACACATTTCAAATCATCAAAAAGAACAATAGGTGCTACTGTTGGAGTTTTGGCTTTATTCTACTGATAGGGCAAAGTTCTGAAGCAAAACACTTAACATTTCTGCTTGGTCTAGGAACAAAACCAGAGAGCAAACCAAAACCTGTGATTTGAGCCAACCTTGGATATGAAATTTCATTTACATCAAGGATGGAGCAAGGTCATCATATCCATGTGAGGATGGGGGTTAAGCTAAACCTTGAAGTTAAATGTTGAATTCTGATGTTTAAAAGCATTCCCGTAAGAGGTTTCAGCTCTCAAAAAGGAAAATTACTAAGGTTGAAAATGTTAAGAAATACCAGGCAAGCCTAAAACTGGTAATTCCATTGGAAGATCTGAAAATCATACCTCCTACATCAGGGTGGCACCAGAAAACAACTTGAGAGACGCTTCAGTGACCCCAGACACAGCCCGGGATTCATACTTGCACCCAGCCAGACCAGCAGATTTTTCCTATGCCAGACAAAGCCACACTGACAGTTTGGATGTATGGCTTGCTGTTGGGCTTCTTTCTGCTCCGAATATGTAAACCCCACTTCAGTGAATTTCAGGCTCAGATAAGAATCAACAAACAGATTGAAATGTTACCAAACCCTAAAGCAGAGAGTTTCAGTTTTCCTCTCACTGCTCTAGCTATGTCAGCATTGTTGATGCTTATTATGATGCTATTTTTATAAGGTTGTAGGCAGCACATGTATTTTAACTGGATGATTCATGTCAGTAGTCTGAAGTTTATACTCTCTTCCTTCACTCATCATTTACTACACACCACAAATCATCATCTCCAGTAATTGCAGCCAGACTTGATTTCTTACACAAAGTGTCATGAGTAAAGAACAAAGTTGCCATTCGTTTGATGATCACACACTGCTTTGTTATTGACAATTTACCCTACCAATTACTTGGTGTAGCAAATGATACTGACATTCACTTCTGTATTTATGTAAGCGAAATTGCTCAGGGACTAAGATGAAGGTTTTCAATGGCTGAAATGCTTAAGGAATTGAAAATGAAAATAGAGAAAGTATGAAAACACATCGCCTGTCCTTGAGACACAGACAAGCTGTGCAGGTGACTGACTGAACACCCATTTTTCCTGTCTCTCGCCTTCCTAAAGTAAGATTTAAGTGGGATTGATATGAATATAAATCTGACTTTGGTTCTCAGCTCTTACAGGATTTAGAAGATGTTTGTAGAGCATAAACACTGATATTCAGGTAATCCTGTCTATGATTCTGCACAGAAGATGACCCTATTTTTACACAAGAGGTTGTATATCATAGAATAGTTAGGGTTGGAAAGGACCTTAAGATCATCTAGTTCCAACCCCCCTGCCATGGGCAGGGACACTTCCCACTAAAATATATATGTGGTGTATGTGGGACTGTTTGTCCCAGGCAAAGATGAGAAAGGACCAAATGATCTGGCTCACTAATGGATTGAAAGAATTACTGTTCTTCTTCCTGTCCTGTTTTATAGAAACAGGCATTGGAGTACTGCCTCCATGGATCCTTAGTGGGCTTATTCATGATCTGAGACCCTCATCACATTGCACTGCTAGCTCCAAGTGTAAAAATGCCTTGAAGATAACTTTGAGGACCCCAGAAGAACTTCCTATTGACATCTCAGTACCCCAGTGGTCAGTGGTTGCTGAGTGGGGACTCTGAAGGTATTGACACTTTCAGGAATTTGGTGTCTAGCTGTTTTGCAGCTGAAACATCAATTGCAGTTTCCTCATAACACTTCTTCCACACCAACAGTATCCCCCCCTTTTCTGGAAAGGACTCAGGAAATGGCTGTACCCATAATTCTTCAAATTTTATTATTTCCCAGGTTGCCAACCAAACTAATGATGAAAAAGGCAGCTACAATTTATGGTATGCCGAAGGCCCAGCTGTCGGAAGCTAATAGTTTTTCCTCAGCCACTTCCATATTTATTTTCTTTTTCATCATCTCTGTAACTGCATTTGAACCAGAGGCCATGGCAATCATGGCAACCACCCACACTGACAGCACATGCTTTTATTTTTCTTGGCAACAATTATTTATCCAGCTTGTCAAGTTGCTGATGACATTGAAATAGCATCTGTTTCACACTGTCTGCATCACTTAATGCGGAAAGACACTTCTCTCTGGCCCATTTTATTGATACTTGTGTCATCTATTTAAATTTTCTGTTCTTGGCATCTTTTCTTTTTCTTAGCCTTGGCTTGTTAAGTGTATCCTTGTTCATTTTATTAGCTTATTTGCTGCTGCTAAGTAACAGTTTCATTCTTGCAGTGAGCTCTCTCCAAAGACCAGTTTCCAAATCTTTCCATTGTTTCCTGTGCTGCTTAGAGCTCTGCAATCCACACATACTTCCTAGAGCAATGATTTACTTGATTTGCAATGAATCTGTGATAAAACACAGAATCACTCGGAAAACAGTATGAGACTGCTGTGCAATAGGTAAAATAGTTGGAAAAGGAGATAGCAAGTTGAGCCTGCCTGTCACCTTGTGCTACTCAGCTGAAAGGTGTGACTCTCAGGACCATCACAGTAATGATGACCGTGTGTTCCATACATCCCCAGGAGAACGAGATTATGGTTTTGACACCAAAGTCCTTGTGTCCCAGAGGCTGCTCTGTTCAGATGATAATGCTGCATAACTTGACGCCTACCTCACTTCTATACCCTTTGAAACCCACATGTCCAATCCTCTCTCTACCTCACTTGATGAACAGTCTCAGAGAACTGTAAGCACTTGGGCTCCATGGTGGGTCTCACTGGTGGTGGCTCCTGTTTGTTCTTTTTTCTTCCCAATTAGTTTACCTTCTTGCAAAAAGAGACACCTTCACCAGCCAAAGTGGTAAGAAAAATCTTTTGCTTTTCAGGAAAATACCAAAGCACTGGCATTGCAGAAGGGCATTGTACCTTCCTCTGGTGAAACTGTTTTCCTCTGGACAAAGTACATTCATACAGAAAGTACAAGTCAGTGAGTCTAGTTATCAAGTTACTCACTGTGAAGATGGTAAGGAAGGATTCCAGGGCATGGTATGTAATACAAAAGAACAGAAAGCAGAATGTAGTGCATTTACCAGAGTGTTTCACTTACAAAAAGATTACTTACTGAATTTGATGTATTTCACCCACTTTCATCAGGACTGTAAATCTTGTACTTTAGCCATGTCCAGCACCCTTTGGGGTACTTACAGTACTTGCCATTCCTGGGTTTGGAACACTTACTTGTGATGTCCTAATACAACATCTAAAATTGAAAAACATTTCCTGAGCTCCTGCTGGATCCATTGTATAACTGGACAGTCCCAAAGAGTTAACAGGTTTGCTGGTACTAGTGCACAGATTTATGTGCACCTATACATATAGAATGGTGAAATTCTGGCTTTAGATGCAGTCAGTCACTCCAGATATGTAGATGTCAAACATGACTATGATACAGCGGTACTACCTCTACTTCTTAAATTGTGACCTTCTTGTTTAATTGTCCTATTGTACACATTTGCTCCCTTACATTTCCTCTCTGTGAATTTGTCTTGCAAACTATAATTTGAAACACTTGGTCTTGGCATTCTAAATTAATCCCTTTCCCTCCCAATGTGACCATATGTCTTAGACTGCCTTAAGACAAATATGTCTTTATTCTTTGGAGAATTGCTAGCAGATTGATAGATTTTTTAGAGATATTAAAGAACAGATGATTGAATATAATAAATAAATAGCAGAATTCTTGCTGTGCTGCATTGTTCTTAGGGAGCTGTATTGTATAACTACTTGACCTCAGTACTGTTTTATGCCAATCCCTTGCAAGGTTCAGTGCTGCATTCAGTATGTGACTAAAGCATTTGATATTCAAGTTTAATCTGCCACACTGTAAATCACATACATGTGTGATTCTTGGCAAATTAATGAACTTTTTGCCTGATTGAAAATAATTGAAGTGTCCTTGGACTTGCTAAAAAAAGACTAACCCTACTAAATTTCAATCAGAAATGAGCTATACCACTTATTAGTCAACATAATTTGGTGGATTTCTGTGATTAAAACTTAACAGTCTCCTGAGTAAATTCTGCCATGAGGACCAGCTCTATTCCAGCCTCCTTAGAGCACGTCTATGCAGGAAAGAGCAAACTGAACCATACTCCCTCTGCTAACACTCTGGAATGGCCAGATATAATCTAGCATGGGTCCAAAAGCAGCATTAGTGTGGCACTGTGCCCAAGATAATAAGTCCTGCTGACAAGGCTAGGACCAGATACAGGAGGAGGCTGGTGTTGCGCCAATACTTTCCCCCCTAATGTCACCACTCATAGCTATCTCCTTTCACAGGGTATTTCCTCTTCACTCCCACATTTTGGTAATCATGGGTGCCTCAGGCTGCATATGGCTTGAACACTTGAGCAAGGAGGGTGGTCTAATTCCCTGGACTCTTTGGTTCATACAGTATCCAGGCTGCTCTCCAGCCCTATCCACAGGATCAGATTTCCTGCATGTTCACACTGTCACATCACACTCTGGCAACCATGTGTGGCTGCTCTCTGTAAAGCTACAGAGTCCATGCAGGGTGCTCAGTCATGTCTCGTATTGGCCTGACTGCAGCGTCACACAGGCAGCCCAGCCCTCCCAGATGGTAGGTCCTTCACTCTCTGGAAGGATCCCCCACAAGGCTATCTGAAACATAAGGGCACTGTACACAGCTCTTCCCCAGGACCAAACCTCCTAATGTACTAACCAAGGTCCTCTGCCGTCAAACAGCAGAAGCCAGGTGGAGAAGGCACTACGTTGCCTTTTTGGCACTATAGCACAAAGATAACACTCAGAATTCATAAATGCACATATTTCAGATAGGATCTGTTGTTAGTAGAACAGACAATATTTTCCATTCAGAGCCCAGCACCCATGATGCTTCCCATCTCCGTTACTGCCAGAAGCTTGACCTTTCATTCCTGCATACTACAGTGCCAGGCTAAAGGGAAAATAGCCAAGACCCACATCAAGCTGCCCTATTCCTGAGCCAGCTCATTGTCTGGTTGAGGCTGTTAGCACCACCCTCTTCGTGCTGCCTCCCCCTTGTGCCTGCCTTTGCCAGGCTGGTGCTTGCAGGGTTCCCTGCAAGGAGACCTTTTCCCGAAAACAGCTTGCCAGTGAAGCACAAATTTTCCATAGGGTATGCTGGTGAGAGGTCTGGCATTGTCTTCTCCAGTGCCTGTACAGGAGAACTTCTCTACTGGGGATTTTGTACAGCCACAAGTACAGGTATTCTCAAGACAGAGTTCCCTGAGGCTGAAGATATGAGGCAAGCAAACCCCAGCTGACTGAACCCTAACTTGATTTTCCCCTTCCAGTGCTAAACAGCATGTATTGTCCACCACTCCCCAAAATAAACACAGTCTTGTCTCTTCAACATTTTGAGTACTTTAATAGCCATGCAAATGCTGTTCATTTGGGACAGACTATGGGATCTCTTTCTTGCCTATGGCTTGTGTGATTGACTTCACATGCTAACATATCTAGGTTCTTGCCAGGAATAAAATATTAGCTCTGGTTCTGGGCTGCCCACTCTTCTCAGAATCCTGAGAGTGAGGTTATTCTGCCAGGGAGGGATGACATTACATCACAGTGCTATAAAGTTTAAGATGGAAAATCAAGGTTTGGAACCAGAACTACTACAGGGGTGCAAGTTGATGAAGACGTCCCAAGCATCATGCCTGGAGCTGCCCTTAGTGGCTGATGTTTGAACTAAGCATGGTTTGTTCTGAAGACTGATCTGAGAGAGCAACATAAATTGTGATTCTCACCATTTCCAGTAAGAAAAGGGTCAGGCTGAGACAATGCTTGCTTCGGTGAATTTAGGTTGAGAGATTTAGACTGCAATGAACTTTTCCAAGGAATCTCTTCCGAATGTTTGCAGAAAATCCATATAACTCTTTGAAAAACTTTTGTGGCCACAGATAATTTCATTTTCTTATTATGGTGGCAGAATTAATTAGTTGACAGTTGTCTGAGAGCAACATGGATCCAGCAAGATCATTCTCCATACTTTATGTGATGAAACCACAAACTCGAGGGTCCTACGAAGTATCAAAAATACATTTTTGAGCAGTCGACTTGATCTTTTTGCTTGGTGGCACAGACTTTTCCCTTAGAATGTGAAGTTTCAAGGCTTTTTGCAGCTAGATAATTACTGGGCACCGTGAACCCATCATCGGGAAGCACATTTTAATTGCATTGGGTTGACATGAAGTGAATCATGACAGTAAAGAAGATCTCTGGATGTACTTTACACAAAAACTGAGCAGACACACTGTGACCTCTAGCACTTAGTTACAATGCTCCTTTACTGGGTGGCAGTGATGGGATTAGCATTGCAAAAGCCACTGTAACTGTGCTGGAGTGATATTCCAGGAAAAGAACTCAAAAGCAGCAAGAAAACAGACATGAAATGGAACAGATCTGAGAGTAGCAACTTGAAAGAGCCCCTGCAGCTGGAGAAGGAAATTGGATGGAAACGGTACATTATGTCTCAGGGCAGGATGGATATTCAAGCTGCCATAAACTTGAATGAACATGAGGTATGATGTTCCCTGAAGTTGATGAAAGTCCTATGGTTGATTTCAGTAGTACAAGATTGAGTCCTGGGGTCAGTTCTGTGTAGGGGAGGGTGAAGAGAAGGTTCTATGAACAGAAAATAACACAAAATAAAAGCAGAAAGGAATTTTCTGTCTGTCTTGATTAATGGACCTGAGCATTAATTTTGTATTATTTCCCTGCAAACAAGTCAGGGCTCTTTGGCCATAGCCTGTTGCAAGCAAGTCTGGAAGCCAAATGTGTACCTGAGAGGGACATTCACACATGTTGCTCAGCCCCAATTAGGTCCCACAGTCTCCCTCTAGTTAGTGAAAAGCAAAAAGCATCACGGCAGGTTACTCAAAACACACAAAGGAAGATCCTGCTCTGAGGGCTCACCTGCTATGGACAGCATCTAGTCATTATCAGGAATTCAAGATGGGTGCTTCAAAGACAGAATCCAAAGAGCTTTTTTTGAGACTTTGAGCCTACAATCTTTTTCAGAGGTTGTTCCTGCTTTGCTGAAAAAAGCCTGAAAATTCCTCTGATGTTGTATGGCATGTGCACTTGGTATGACTTTTGTGATACAACTGCCTAAACGCACAAAAAAGGCTATGTTTGGTTAGATCAAAGGTCTTTCTAGCCCAACACATTTTCTAACAGAAGCCATAAACAGATACATGGGTAAATGTAAGACCACAGCAAGAATGTATGCTATCATTCTGCCAGTCAGCAGGCATTGTCAGCACAGGACATCCTAATCCAAACATAGGTTTTTATGTGGTCTGTTTCTCTTCCATTAGCATGTGCATTACCCCCAGAACCCAGAGTAATTAATGTTACACAGCCACAAAATCAGCACCAGCTCTGCAAAGTGAAGATGTATGTCAGAAACTGTCTCAGCCAGGAAGCAAATTTAAATGGGGATGACTGTGAGCCTTCTTACTGCAGAGAGAAGAGAATTTAGCTTCTTTTAGAGTTTTTTCTTTATCTGTACTCAGCTTTTAAGATAGATTGTGGAAATCATGCTGCTTTTCCTCTATCCGTATTATGAATAACAGTGCTACAAGAGCAGAACATTAGCGTTGTTAGCCTGGGAAAGCTGTGCAGCTCCTGTAAAAACTGATTCTTTTCCATCAGAGATCTGAAAGGGGGCCAGTTGGTTGAAATCAGTGGATGAGGAAGTAGATAATGACCCCTTGACAGCTGGGAACTAAGAGGTCCACATTAGGATTAAGAAACTTATTTCAGGAGCCCGAACTACAGTGGTAGCTTGCCAAGGGTCTACAAATCAAAAAATCTTGGAGACTACTGAAACAGATAAAGAGAAAAACCTCAGCTTCCAGATTATTAAATACAGTCATATAAAGAGTACCATATTAATCACAGACACACATAGTTATTGTAGCATTCATTACTTGACTGCACTAGCTTGATTATTGCATAGCTCCCTATGGTTTTAAAATACAGGAGTGTAAGAAATCAGAACAAGTGACTCTAAGCAATTCAGGAGCTTGAAAAAGCATGTAGACCCGGACTTTGTCATTCCTTGGAACAAGCACTGTAGTTTTCCAAAGAACTTAATAACAATAATATCCAGCATAAAATATTTACTTGCACAACTGTGTAAATAAGATAGCAGAGCTGTGCTGTGGTCACTATGAAAGCTAAGTAACTTGCCAGAATTCCTTCACAAAGCTCTGAAATACATATCTGGAAAACACAACATACCAAAACTAAAACAGTTTTCTCATTAAGGCTTTTGTATCCTTTAACTGCCAGAGTCTAAACTGCATAAAATACTCACTGAAAACTTCTTCATTGGTCTTTTCTTTGTCATAGTCACAAGAACACTGAACCGCAACTGTTGTACTTGGCAAATAATATTAGAACCTGCAAGTGAATTCAAAATATCTATTGCTGAGAGTAAGAATTCAACTGATTTTAAATTGAAAGTGCATGAGCAGGCTGGAAAGAACACTTGTCTGCTGCTACAATAATTTTTGCATGCACGCTTTTCAGCAGTGTGTCAGTTCTACAGGCGTGACATCATTACAGACCTCTTGCTGGCATAGCAGACATTGAGAGCTTACCACTGCTGTTGGTCTATGGAAATAGCAGATGTACATTGTAAATACACTTCTTAAATTAATAACAGACCATTTTGGAATTGTAGATACACGGGGCTGAGAGAGACCTGGGGGGAAGGGGAGTTGCCTTCTCTCTCTTGCTCTGACAGGACAAATTATGGCAGGCATGCCTGACAGATATTTGTTTTAGCTGCTTTAAAAGACCTCCAATGGATGGGATTTCACAATTCTTCCAGAGAGAAAGGCTGCTCCAGCATTTGACTTCCTATAATGGAACAGCTTTTTGCTTAGTATACTCAAGATGGACTGTTTACTGATTCGAGATCATCCACATGACTGTGCAAATCCCTCTCTCTGTATCCTGGGTTTAAGAATCTGTCTTGAAGAATCATATTTATGCAAGTTCCAAGTGAAGGCGTTTTTTTAATTGTCAGTTCATGAAACTTCCCCTTTATTTCTGAAAGTCAGGCTGGAATTTTATACTCACAGTAACATAACCACACTAATAGGTACAATCTCATGCCATATCCAGAAACCAAACTGGCTATGTGGGTGTTATTGATGATGCTGCAAATCTGAACAAAAGCTCAGCTCAGTTTTAAGATTGGAGACTGGGATTTTAGGCTGCAGGGAGAAATCCATATATATTACACAGAAGCAGGGAAAATTGGATGTTATTCAGTAACCTTTGGAACAAACACTTGTACAGAGAAGAAAAATAGCTTAGTGATTTGAAGTGTTTTTGAATACTTAGTTTATCCAAATGATCTGCTAGTGTGAATGTATGGAAATCTGACAGAAAAATGAAAGGCATCAGATCAGAAAAAGGATAAAATTATTTACAACCTCTGTATTTACAGCTTAGGCTGCTTCATTTGCAAATTTCCACCAAGCAGTTCCTGAATACATCCTTCTCATGCATGGACATGGATATGACCTGTGCGACACTCCATGTTGTCACATTCACCAGAGCAAAAATAGAAAGCTGTTTTCCTAGCTGAAAAAGAATTCACTTCAATAAGCAGTTTAAACAGCCATTTGACAAAGACTAATAATTGTGCTTCTCAAGCATTTGTACTTGAGGCAAGTGGCTGCTTAGAAGACAAAAAACAAACAACCTTATAGTAACAACCACCCCATTACTAGATGTCAGGGAAGCATCATCCTGGACTTACACTTTTAACGATGACAAGAGTGCTTCACATTCAGTTGCTGCCTTGTTCTGGGACAAACTGGAGCTTAAAGAGAACGTCTTTTCACATCTATATGATGATAGAAATTTTAATCATCTCTCTCCAGAAAGATTATCTATGTGACTGAAAGAACACTGTACACTGCTTTTATACTCAGAGAGAGATGATAACTCACTAGAGGTGTAGAAATAAGCCTGCAGCTTACTGCATATTGATAATATGAATACAGAGTTAAGAAAATGGGAACCTGGCACAGAATTCTTAACATGTGAGAGATGGTATAATGCATATTGCAATGAACAGCATTCACAGAGCTCCAGGCAATTGGTATAACCAGCTCTTCTCCCAGTACAAGCTAAACACCATGCTCAGTTGGAGTAAAATTGTCCAATCAGTACTAAATAGAAATACACATTTTCTTTTATTCATTGAAGACAGGGAATGTGAAAAGAGCCTACTAGATTTTTAGTTTTCCATGTGATATTTCCTTCAAATTATAATTCGCCAATTTATTTTCTTTCTTTAAACAAATGATTCAGGTATCTTGCATACTAAGGTTTCACAGCTTTTTAGTTTATTTCCTGAACAAGTAAGCAACAGTTAGCTAATTCTTGATCAACCAGGATACCTGCAGCTACATGCAATAGCTGTGATTGCTAGGTTACTAAGTATGATGGCTTCTATGATTTTTGGTCCTGGCACATTTTCTAGTGGTGAATGAATAGTGTCTATGCATGAACAAGTTATCCAGTTAGAGTTTTACGATGGAAGCAATTCTGGACTTCCATACAGTGCTAACTGCTCTTCATGAAAACCATGAGAGGATTTTTATTAAGAAACTACATTTTTTCTCACTCCAAATTTTACTTTAAAAGACTGAAGTGATTGAGAAATTGAGGAGAAAATTCTTTCTTTTCCCTCCTGAAACTCTCGATGATGTACAGCCCAATTTTTGTCAAGGACTAGAAGGACACCCCTGGGACTATTGCTCAATAGGGAGAAAAATCATAAAAGCAGCCTCAGAATATGCTACCACAGTACAGTGGACTTCAAAAGCTCCCTTGGCAGAGACTGGGGAAAGTGTCTGAAAATTAGGCTTCCTGATTTCATTTCTCTCTTATTCTCTTCTTTCTCACCAGAAGAGTCCTGATATAGATATATGTTTATATAGCTAATGAGAAAGTCTACAGCTATATTTAAAGGGATAATTATTTATGACAAGAGATGAGAGAGCCTCTTTCTTCATTTGGGCTTAATCTAACCACACTCTGATGGGACTTGTATTTCCTTACGTGTTGATTTACAGGACATGGTTGAATTCTTTTGAGCTGGAGTTCTGCAATGCAACCCTGACTAAATTTTGCTATCTTGCTCTAATTTATACAGCTATAGGGGAATTGCTCTCTGCTCACATATTAGAATATGAAAGATTGAGCAGAAGTAAATGAAAATGAGATTGGTGGATATTGATCCCTCACAGACATGTCTCACTTAAATATCTATTCTGTTATTATGTAGTTATTTGTATTCTTTCATACTATATGCTATATACCAGCAGATGGAAATCCACCTGTGACTTCACTCTTTTGGACCTCAAAAGGGGAAATCAAGGAAAATTTTTGGAAATATTTGTAAAAAGAAAAGGTAACTTAAAGTAAAAATATCCTCTGTTTCTGATAACATAATCAACTATTACAACTGCATAAAGCATGTAAATAGATGATAGACTTATAACCCTCGGTTATCTCTAGGTAGGCTCTGTTCCATTCTCACTGAATTTAAGGGCACTATTACCGCTGGTTGACTGAATCAAGTGTTGAATAATTATCCATTCACTGAGTCATCTCAGTGTGCACCTAACAGAACAGAAAGCTGCGGTTGTATTAAGCATGTTTGTAGAAAGTAGAACACTGCTAGAGCACTGAACAACATGCTGACATTTTTGAATGGAATGGAACAGAATGGAACAGAATATTTCCATTGGAAGGGACATGCAACAATCATCTAGCCCAACTGCCTGACTGCTTCATAGAATCATAGAATAGTTAGGGTTGGAAAGGACCTCAAGATCATCTAGTTCCAATCCCTCTGACATGGGCAGGGACACCTCACACTAAACCATGCCATCCAAGGCTCTGGCCAACCCGGCCTTGAACACCACCAGCGATAGAGCATTCACAACTTCCCTGGGCAACCCATTCCAATGCCTCACCACCCACAGAGTAGAGAATTTCTTCCTCATATCCA
>JASSUY010040281.1:5155-15940 GCA_032466535.1 Forpus xanthops | reverse complement strand
ACTGGAATGGGTTGCCCAGGGAAGTTGTGAATGCTCCATTGCTGGCGGTGTTCAAGGCCGGGTTGGACATAGCCTTGAGTGCCACAGTTTAGTGGGAGGTGTCCCTGCTCATGGGAGGGGGGTTGGAACTAGATGATCTTGAGGTCCTTTCCAACACTAACTATTCTATGATTCTATGAATTAAAATTCCCACCAATAAGCAGTGGCTGAAGTAGTTTATACAGTACTTCTTTGGAACAGTACCACAGACAGCAAGAAAGAATGGTCTTCAGAAGAGGATTCATTTGTATTAACCGTGAAATCTTTATCTTTCTTGAACTGCCCACCTTCAAAACAACCACTGCAGCAAAGGAGGCAGTACCACTGCCACAAATGGTAGTGCATGTACTGCATCATGATTTCTACCCAGAGTAGCTGCACCCTTAACACAAAATAGAGCAGTGGTTCTTCAAGAAAGACATAAACCTATAATTTGCTGGTGTGCAAGATGCTCGGTTGTAGGAATTTCTAGCCTTTGAATGCTTGGTTTCACAGACTCATTTTTGCTTCCTTAGTTTGTAAGCAATTCCCTAGATTCAAAAAAACATAAAAATAATTACAGGAATTCAGGCCATTACATTTATATGCACAGCTTACCAAAGCTAGCACCTTTACAGCCACAGCTAGTACTGCAACTAACCAAGCAACTTGCACAACGGAGTACCATCCTTCAGCAAGCAATGGATGGGTACTGCCTGTGGACTTCATTCACATTTGCCAACAGCAGCTGAACAGCAATGCTCTTGAACCTCCAGTCCAATTACATACTCAATGTGGCAGCACACTACCAGACACGTTCTTCATTGTGTGTAGGAAGAAATTCTTTGCTGTGAGAGCAGTGAGATGCTGGCACAGGTTGCCGAGAGAAGTTGTGGCTGCCTCATCCCTGGAACTGTTCCAGGCCAAGCTGGATGGAGCTTTGAGCAACCTGGTCTAGTGGAAGATGTCCCTGCCTATGACAGGGAGGTTGGAACTGTAGGATCTTTAAGGTCCCTTCCAGCCCTAACCATTCTATGATTTTTCTCTGTATTTGATCTGCAATTCTTACAAAACCTCCATCTCATCTGCCCCCATCCCAGACCTGTTCCTTTCCTATCTCTGTCACTGAATCCCATTTTCTCCATTTGCACAATAGCATCCTATTCCTAGCCAGTCTGAGTTATCCCATCTAGGCTCCCTCCCTGCTGGCAATTTGTCTGTCTCTAATATCCCTGCTTGTTCTGTCTTGTTCTCTGGCAATACACCAGCTTTTCTCTAATCTCACTGTGCTCAAGTCCAGTACTGGGCCTCGCATTCCATAGTTTCCCAATCCATAACTTTTATATGCATTCTTTTATGACACAAGGCAGTAAAGACTGAGGAGCAAGACTTCCAAGTCTACCTTCTCTCAAAACCTGCTAACCGGCAGTCCACTTATCTTCCCTATTCCCAACCAGATGTTTCTCTCCCCCCTTAAGGGTCACTTAGCTGCTTGTCTCAGCCTACTCTTCTGGCTACCTAGCCTTTTGTCTTCTCTACATTCATCTCAGATTACTTCCTTCCCTGTGTTTCTAGGAAGAATAAATACCTCATGAGAAGAAAGCTTCACCCCCCTCAAAGCATCCAGAAAAAGCTATTTCTAGCAAAGCTATTTGAAACACCTGTACTATATGTCAAAGCATTCATAGTCACTCAGGTAGTATGCAATGCTGTCAGCACTAGGAGATGCAAGAGGTTCATGCAGCTCTACATGCACAGAAATTCTCTACTTTGGCTGCTATGCTCGAGCAATTTCTCTTAAGCACATATGAACTCGTGTTGGAAGAATTTAACTTTAGGTGAGTTTTCATAATCATCATTGTAAGAAAAATCCCCTTTCCATGTTTTAAACCTGTTTGAAGGCACAAGTGGCTGTCAATATTTTAGATACAGTGGCTGTGATATTTTAAAACAAATAAATAGAATGAAAACCAAACAAACATATATCTCAAAACAACAACGCATTTTTCCTCAGTCTACTAAATCATCAACATTTTTGGAAAAATACACCCTCAAGCAGACAGCTGGCATGCAGCATTTCAGTATGAAATAGTTGTATTCTAACAAATACAGCTAAATCTTGGCTTCCCCAACAGCAAGCAGAGTTACTGTCATGCTGTACACGTGTGCACAGCAGAATACAGCTTCTGCAACGCTGCTATTCAAACTACATTGGAGACATTATCATTGTTCCACCAGCCTTCCAAACATCAATGCCAACTGCCTCCTATGATCAATAATGTTGTAAATCAATGTTTTGTATGATAAAGAAACAGTTTGAAAAAACAAGTTTCCATTCTCAGCAACATGGTCAGCTTCCTTGCACTGAGAATGGTGAATCAGTCATCCAGCAACCCAGTGCAGCAAGTTTGCAGACAAAGTAAGCAGCTTCTGTAGCAATAGGTGCACCCTCCAACTCTGCCATGCTGTAAGAACAGTGCAGCAAGCAGCACTACTGAGGGACACAAAAGCAACTCATGCTGGAGTTGCTGATCTGCACCTTATCACCGAGTTCAGAATGATGCAAATAACCTTCTATCCAGTGCTGTCCAGCCTCACAGACACCACTGAACACTTAAGACAGGGCAGACTGCAATAACTACCCAGTGCCCTTATGCTCCTTCCAAATCCACTGCCATTGCAACATGTTTACAAATCCCCAAAGGCTGCCCTCTCACCCACTAGCCATCTCACACAGTTACATGCTCAGGATGCAGTCAACATGGATTCTGCAACAAGGTTATGGTTGCTTCGTGCAGGCAGGAGCAGCACCCTGGATTGGCAAAGCTGCCAATGACTGAAGCTAAAATTGCTTCCACACTTAGAAAAGGGCAGGCTGCTCCACAATGCAGCACAGGCAAGTTAAGTCAACCCTGGAGGACAGCAAGTAAGTTCCAAAAAATGTATTTTAGCACAGGGAGAAGAGGAAGGGTCTGCACCCCAGACCATGCGGAGAAGAGAAACTGCCTGACGCACTTTCACATAGTGAAGCCCAAAATACCCACCACTGATGAAACATGTGAATGATAATGAGATTTCAAACAAGTCTAAACAGAGCTCCAGCTATTGCAACAAGCAATTTAGATATGCGCCAGCTGCTTGGAAAGAAGTTACTATCCCAGTATTTTAACTGTACTATAAAAACCAAGTATGCTTAAGGACACAGAAATCGCTGCTCACAGAACAGTTCCCAGAACTACATAAACCTGAGATACCAAAACGAACCTCATATCGATGAGACGTTTCAAAGTATTTGCCTTATTTTGCCGAGCTATTTATAGGATTGTTTGGGTTGTTGATTTGTTGGGTTTTTTTTAAAGTACATACAAAAAGCATTCTCTGAAGAGAAGGTGAAGTGGCAAGGTGACATTTTGTAGAATTCACATTATTTTCCATTTATTTTGAGAGCGCTGTAAAGGTATTTTTGACTTCACATAAAAGCTTTCATACTTGATCCCGAAACAGTATTACTTTTAAGATCTGTATGCTGTATTCACTTTAAAAGTTGAAGGGTTTTGTGTGCCAGAAAAATATATCTGCAGAAATTAAACGGATCTAGAAGTTCACTGCGATTAAGACAAGAAAAAAACACCACATTTTAGTGTTGAGAACACCCCTTCTTGTAAGCCTAATAACATTTATTTAATGTTAAATAATATGCTAAATATTCTGCAGAACAGTTGTAATTCTCTTGCATCAACATCTTCAGCACAGACTTCAACAACTAGTTCTTTTTACTCAACCATCTGCTTATTACAGAGCAACTTTTGCTTTGTGGTGATGAACAACTAATAGGAAAAGGGATCAAGCCTCAAACCTGCCTTTCAATGCATTTTTGCATTGTAAAAGGAGGTGGTATTACAAGGTAACAACAGGACTTCTCATGAACAACCCTCAACCTTAGCAATGTACTATCACAATGTCTCAAAGCAGAGACCAGAGACTCCAGCAAACAACAGGTCATGAGCAACAGGGAACTAGCAAAATAGTTACTAATCACTGGTAAAATCTTTGATGCAATAGGATTCAGCAACCACAGATACATAAAAATCACATCCTTTTCCTTCTTCCACCATCCCTACACATCATTTATGTAATACTGAGGTACATATTCTAGTGCAAAACCAACTGCAATTCAAATGCAAGTATTTCCCCCTCACTGATCATGCTTCCCATTCAGTATTACTGACATGCCATGCTCAAAAATTCTGCCAGATCATTAAATGCTGTGAAATAAGAAATCCTCAATTTGGGATCCCCTTGCTTCTGCAAGTGGAGGCTGTACTCAAGTATCTCCTTGTAACAGAGACAACAAAAAAAACCACTGAAGTGAAATCAATTTAAACTGCTCATGTACATACATAGAACACATGAGACAGAATGAAATCAGAGGTTCGTAAATGCCAATGTACAGCTGCTTTTTCTTCTTTTTTTAAATCAACAGATTCTATGAATTCTGTTAGAATCCATATGAATGCACCGAGTGATTTTCCTCAGCTGTCTACTCAACAGTGACAAAGGGAATATTATTCAAAGGTAACAAGAGGGATGGTACAAAAGCTGGGCAGCAAGGATGTGGTTCATTAAGAGAAGAACTAAAGAATTCATTCAGGTGCACTGTGAGGCACAGCAGTTTTGTAAGTACTCTCTGATGCACCAATAATGTCATAACAAATACCTAAGTAAACTAGTTAAATAGTTTTCCCTCACATTAGTACTGGTTTCAGGGTCACTCAAGCTTTGGTCATCTACAATTTCAAAAGTATGCTGATCTTTGCTACCAATCGCAAACAAGCCTGGCACCCAAAAACTCCGCTGGGGATACATCAGCATCTTTCACCAAACTTATAGCAAGAATACTATAAGCCATAGTATGGTTTATTTTAACAACACAACACAGTTACTTGTCTTAGTAGTGAGACAGGCAGCCATTCTGCTAGGAAGTTTCCACACCACCACATATCATTTATTTTTCAGGCAATTTTTAGAATACTTCTTTCCGAAATGCAATATAACTGGTACTCCCCACATTTAAAATCATGCCATCCAAGCAGTCTACCAAACCATTTCCTCTATCAGCAGCATGAAGACAGAGTGCATTGTGACACCTCATACATATTTAATCATAGCCTGATAGGCTGTCATTAACATCAAACAGCAATCTAAGTTTGCTACATTAAACATGATCCCTGTGTTAAGAGGACAATCACAAAGTGCCAAGATTGAGGCTGTAAGAAATACCCACTGACTTGGACAATGAGGCCAACTGCACTGAAGAAGCCATTATTCACACACTGGATTTAAAAGGGGGAAAATAAAAAAAGGAAAAAAAAATGCAGGGGAAAAAAAACAAGAAAGCAGAGGAAAAAGAAAAAGCTTCAGTGGGTCATAAGACCAGACATGCCATAAGGCAATCTGTCACACAGTACTCATATTAATAACTGTTGTGTCAAAACTGAACATTCAAAAGAAAAGACAAACCTTCCTTTATGTTTTATGAAATGTAAGCCCGCAGAATTAATAATTCATGAGATGGAGAAAAATATCAGATTTGGATATAAATATTAACAGAACGCTGTCAACCTGTGAAGAACCGAATTTTTACTGTCCTGCCTTGCAATTATCAATCTACAAGGGAATATTCTTCAAAAGCTCAAAAAAAAAAAAACAAACAAACCAATCAGTATGAAAGTCATTAATAAAGAAATTAACATTCTCTATTCATGGAGGTCATAAGCAAAACAGCGTAACTCCATCCTGCACCTGGCTGTTGCTGAGTGAATGCTAACTGACTGGCATTATTTGTTCACAGAGTTACACTGCATTGACAACAATAATGTTGGTGTGAACACAGAAGTACACCAAAGGCACACTAAGACACCAAGACCCAGTGCAGAAAGGGTTGGAAAAGAGAGGAGTAGTTGTCAGATGATAAAACTGACACAGCTCATTGAAAGTTAGTTTAAGTTTCAGAATACAAAGCTTATACACTGGCACTTGGATAAACTTTTGTGATTAACTAGAACACAGGTATTTAAAAACTATAAAAGAAAGCAATTAACCCATAATGCGAAACCACATTTTGTTTAAGCTCACTGTGTACTTCAATCAAACATGAAGTATATTTTCATAATGTTTGTTAGTCTCAAGATAAAGAAATATTCAACTAGACCCATAAAATGATGCAGTTATTTCCATTTTAATCTTTGTTGCTAAAGTGGCTAGTAGTTGAAATTTAAGATTTAGAAGAAACTTCTACCTTATGAAGCCAGTCCTTCCCTGCTTTCACTATCATTAAAGAGAACAGAATACTGGAAGACAAAACACAGTTGTGCTGAAAATCACGAAGTCAGTCAAAATGCACTGCTTTAAATGGTGGTGACTGCTTTTCTTTACAAGTTCTGGGTTTTCTTGTTTGTTAGGGTGTTTTTTGGTTTCCTTTTGGGTTTTTTTTTTCTTCTCCCAAGCAATGATATAATTTTAATCTATATCTATGATATAATTTTAATCTATATATAACTTTAATTTATATCCCCCATCTGCACTTACATTCTAGGCAACAGTACTAAAAAATACTTACATAAGCACTAACACTGGGGACACATAAAAGCTAGTTTAAGGACTCCACTTTTCCCCACAGTTCCTGACATTTTCACTGCATTTCACCCAGTGTTGAGCACACAGAATGACAATCCAAGGAAGTTAAACATTGCAGGCTTTAATTTTTTTCAAGTTAATGCCTACCTTTATCATTCTAGAAAGATCTCCAGCATCTGCTAATTCCAACACTATGTTCAGTTCATTGTCTTCAATGAATGAGGCATAATATTTAATGACATTTGGATGATTCAGTTGCTAAGAAAGCAGAACAATAATGCACATTTTAGTGTAGAGCACGCCTTACCTATCTGACAAAAGAAACATCCCCCCAATCTATTTCAGTATGACACAAAAAGCAGATGTTTATGACAGTCATTTACAGATAAATATTTTTGCAAGAACATGATGGCATTTTAGAGTCAACATCATTACTGAAGCTGCAATTTTAGAAGGATTTTGCTTCAATGTGCTTATTCAGTAACATACTTAACTGTTATCTGAAACGCAAAGCCAACTTTTAAAATCAGTATTTTACTGTACACAGAAGTTATTTACAAGACTGTGAGTTTTAGCAGATACTTCTACTTTAACAGTTACCCATTTTTTCTACAGAATTTACTTCACAATGTTAACTTTTAAGCTATAAATGATACAAAATTCCTTATGTGAAAGGTATCAAAATTCTACAAGTGGACACCTCCCATGTATCTATGAAAAACAATGATGGCCACACGTTTTTAAACAAATTTTTTACCTTAAGAAGATCTATTTCTTTGATGCAGTCAGCACGGGCTTTGGCATCCATTAAATCAAATATCTATGCACAAGAGATAAGACATTTTTATTAAGTGATTAAAAATACAGCAAATTGAATAATCATTATCATTATTCCATAGCATCCATAAAGCAATCTGAGTTAAGCACATCATGAGCAAGACATACCATTGCAGTAAGAAATACCTCTAATGCTCTGATGTACTGATTTACTGCTAGATCAATTCTTTCAGCCTCCTCATAGGAAACAAGTCCATTGTACGTACAAGTTTCTCAATGACTAATTGCCACCTCTGCATACCTATTCAAACACAGAGCAATAATTCGGCACATTTCCTTGAAGTTGTTTTTAATCCAAATCTCAGCATCCTCTCCCATTCCTGCCTATTAACACTATTAACACAAACTGATTCTTTCCAGTACTGAGCATACCTTTTTTTCCCTTGCTCTCTTGCTGCAGTCTTCATTTTCTATTCTAAATAATGCGTATTTTCACTCACCTCTCTCAGGATCAAAATTGCATTGTCACCTCGAATTCTTTCTCTCCCATTTCCTTCCCTTCAGCAAGCAAAGAAGCAACTTGGGTTCTGTAATTTGTTTACTACTGCACTTTTTTCTAAGCCCTCATCTGTCACCTTGACTTTTACAGCCTTTTACAGTTGGATATCTCTGCTCTTCATTTTTTTCTGCCTTCCATCTGCTCCAAATTACTTAGCAATGTATCTCATTTTTGCCTCCTCCAGTTAACCACATTACATTCCACTAATTTCATTTTATGCTTGGAGTAATTTTTTCCTGCTATTAGTCCTTGTCCACATTCTACAACACTATATTTAATCTACTGCCTGTTTTTACTCCCTTTTTTTACCACTTTACTTGTTCAGATGTATATCTTCACATACTGCCACCAACTAATTCCCTTAGAAATTACCAAAATGTTACTTCTCCAAGGAAACCTTCCCCTGCCATTTGAAATTACTTTCTGAATAAATAAATCTTAAAAGATACAAAACAAACCCTCATCAAGCCCTGTGTGGTCTGCATACTATTATATTTCAAGATATCCATTTCCAGAGAGGAATAAGAGACACGCACTGTGAGTTTTATTAACTGACATTACATTTAGGAGATTACTTTTTCCAGTTGCATCTTTTCAACGCACATTTCTTCCTAAGATAGTCTTAAGCAAAAGATGCATTATGTGCTGTGAAGATCATTGGTAACTGGTTCCATCAGCTCAAAATGATCAAAAGCTCAACCGCTGAAAACTTCCACTGCACATCTTCCCACCAACCCCAGAAATAGAAATAACGATTCACAGCACCGAGTACTGAATGTCTGCAAAGAGGCCATCTCTTAACTGACTGCGTAACTGCCCATGTGACCCTCCCTAAAGAAGATCAAACAAAACAGGAAGTCCACATATGATCTGCTAAACCTTATCTTCATTTTCTATGCACAGTAAGTTTGTCAATGCTCCATTGCTGGCAGTGTTCAAGGCCGGGTTGGACATAGTCTTGGGTGACATGGTTTAGTGGGAGGTGTCCCTGCCCATGTCACGGGGGTTGGAACTAGATGATCTTATGGTCCTTTCCAACCCTAACTATTCTATGATTCTATGTTTGCATGTCTTCAAATCAGGCTACCACTAGGCAAACAACACATGCTTCCTTAAGGATGTAAGTGCAATCTTTGTTCCCATACTGGTTTCAAGTAAATATAAGAATTAAGAAGTAACCTAGCAGGACAAAGGAAGACACAACAAGCCAGAGCAAGCCTCTGTCCTAGCCAATTGCCCCATGTGAGCTGGGACATGTTGGGAAGTCTGGAGCTAAACAATAAGGAGTAGAAGAAATGAGAATTTGAGTGTGGATAGACGAACTGGCAAGTTAAAAATGAGGCAACAGATTAACAGAAGACAATAGATAGACATAAAACTCAGATGTAAAAAATTACATTATTAACTTTAATCAATATTATTTGTCCTACCTCTTCAGCTGTGTTTCTCCTGAGGACATGAGAAAGATGATGCTATGAATTACTTGAAGACTTGAGCTCTTCATCTAAAAAATCTCACACTACAGCATAAAGAGGTAAATGGTTTATGATAATAGGATCAATAAAGACTATGTGCATTCACAAGGGAGGAAATGCTAGGACTTAAATGACGTATCACTGTATTCCATCTGAATAGCTATATAAATTTTTAATAGCTGAAGATTAAAAGGAGCAAATCCTTTCCTTTGCAATGTCTCATATAATGATTTTAAGTTATAATTTGTGCATTCAAAATGCTACAATCAGTGTCAGTCAGCAAGGACTCAGTGCTTATATGCAGCAGTGATTCATCAGATTGCACAGCATCATAGCAGCTGTAGGAGTGGTCCAAATTCTGTCATTCCAAATCAAATGGTGAACATTAAGCCCAGTCTTCTAGAATGTCCTACAGCCATGCCTCTAAGGAAAGCACTGTTTCTGCTCTTGCCTTCTCCTTCAGTGGTTTAGTACCTTTTTTTTTTTTTGAACATCTTTAAGAGGTATAGAATCATAGAACCATAGAATAGTTAGGGTTGGAAAGGACCTTAAGATCATCTAGTTCCAACCCCCTTGCTATGGGCAAGGGCACCTCACACTGAACCATGTCACCCAAGGCTCTGTCCAACCTGATCTTGAACACCGCCAGCGATGGAGCATTCACAACTTCCTTGGGCAGAAGGGTTATAACATGGATCAAAACAAAATCAAATGAAAGAAGTGGTTTGAGCTCTTCCTGGAATGTGCTTCAAACATGTAGATTTTTATGAACTATGAGTTTTCAGAGTCATTCTTCATATGATTCTTTATCACTTTCAACAAGCACAATGGACCTTAGGAATTGGGAACCCAAATGCATTTTCCCTTGGGAAGGTGAAGAAAGACAAACACCTTGGAAAATACAAATAAGAGTGAAAAACAGGCTTAGTGGTTGTGGCCAGATTGTAAAACAGATTGCCAAACAGCTAAGCATAGTGTGCAACCTATTGCTTAAGTCTACTTTGCTACCAGAAAAATAGAAAGCAGTAAATGTCATGCTCCTGGGTGCTTTAAGCCTATACAAAGAAAATTGAATGAAAGTGGAATGAAAGAAAGGATGAATAGATCTATGAATTATGATAAAAAAGACCAAAAGTTTATACAGTTTTTGTAGAGACAAGCTGTCCCTCACAATTCTTTTTTAGGCAGTGAGCAAATGTACTTGGATTTTAAAGAAAATATTCAATCAAGGTTGCCACTAGACTTATAGAATCATAGAATAGTTTAGGGTTGGAAAGGACCTCAAGATCATCTAGTTCCAATCCCCCTGCCATGGGCAGG
>JASSUY010040278.1:0-35120 GCA_032466535.1 Forpus xanthops | reverse complement strand
GGAAAGTAGCTGTTATGAAAATGTAACTTTGTAGTATTAAAATAAATACATTTACATTGACACTGTTGCAGTTAATCTTTTACTCCATCTGAGTATAATCACTCCGTAGTTGGGATAATATTTACCGACTTTTCAGAATGATTGCACTTAAGCAGCAACAAATCTATTACAAAGTTTTATTGGTGTCTGCCTTTTGCCACAGCCTCAGGAGCCAACAGCATTCTGTGTGGACTACAGTGTGGTAAACATCAGCTTAGATATTTTGGGAAAATCTTTCCACATGTATTTTTTTGAAGCCTTTTCAGGAAAACATGTATGGAATTTATTCATGACTTGTGTTTTATCACAAAAATCTGAAACTCTATAGAGTTTAAAAATGGGATCAATCTAATCCATCCCTATCTCCAAAATTCCTATTTAATTTTCTTTGTATGTGCATGTGTACTTTCATATTTAAAGGTATAATAGCTCTGTTATTAACATTTGTGCTGCTAGAAATTTCTATAGATTAAAAATCTGGATCTTTGGTTAAATCACTTGGCATCCCAGAGGGGATAAAAATTTAGCAGCCTTCACTCTTCTATTCAAAACAGATAGAGGACAGTTCTTTTACTTGCTGAATTAATCATGGGCAGCATGGCTCTGAGGAGGTAAGTAGCAGTGAAGTTGGTCTGTTTTAGAAAGCAAACCAATGGGCAAAGGAATCAGATATGAGCCTAACATGCTGGGTTGTCTCTGAGCCCTGAGGGCTCCTCATTTTGTCTTGCAGCTCTTTTTTCTACTCTCTAAGTTCTGGATTCCATTTAAAAATCAACTAAACAGTTTTGGTAGTGAATTACTCAGTTTTAATCATAAGCCAATAAAGCACAATGAAACTAATCACACTTTGAAAAAAGAAAAACATTAAGTTTTCGTATATTTAAAATTGTTTTGTTAGGTGATTTTGTTTTTTTCTTTCTGAGACATATGAAATGGGCAAATATTTCATGTAGGCAATATGTAACAAAAGTGGATTAATATCTAAACTACCTTGCATTTCTTCTTACCTGTTACTGAGGCATTTGGTAGTTTAATTACAACCATCATTTTATTTCTGAGTAATTTCCCAGGATTTTTTTTTTTTTTAAGCTTAGATAGAAATCAAATTTTAAGATGTAACTCCTCCTGGGTGGCATTTGTAATGCAGTCTGATCTCCCTTCTGTGAGCATGTCAATGCATATTTTATGGAATCTTGTCTTAAAACTAGAGCTGTTGCTACTGCAAAGTGGGGATCACATTCTTTTTAGCTATAGATAATTAAATATATTTTCCTGTGCTAGTAACTGAGGTTTCTAAATTATTTGTATCATAATTATAATATAAATCCCTGGTATTATTAACCTGCACACTAATATGTTAAGCAGAAAGTAGTATCTTCCTCCAGGATCTTCATCTAGGTATCTTATTAGTACTACAAACCAGAATTGTTGTTTACTCACTAATAGATATCTCTTCAGCAGACTTATTGGAAAAAAAATTAACTCTTCTGTAGCCTCCAGAACTGGAACCGGTTTTAAAGACTTTTTTTAAGTATTTTTTATTGCTTTATAAGGGTTTGTAGTACTGGAAAAGAATATAAGATGTAAATCCCAAAAATCACATTTTTATGTTAAATTATGTCTGAGATTGTTATAGTGGAAAAAGTAAATGAAAAATGAATGTGTTTTTTTCTTCCATATTTCTTTCTTTCTGTAACCCATCACCTCACATTAGCCAGGTCCTTTTAGTACGAATACAAATTTAAGAAATCTGTCTGTACCGGGTTGGTAGCCAGTGAGAGTGCAAGACAAATAGCTGAATTGCAATGCTTGACTTGAAAGCACACTTTTGTCTTACTTGGGGATCTTTGTAGCAGGATGATGGTGGACAGGACTCGAGGGCTTTAGGGGGTCCAGGAGTACTGGGTAATCTTCAGGGACAATCTCCTTAGGACACATAAATGGTTTACTGAAGTGTGCAGAAGGTTGATCAAGTGTGGCAGAGAGGCAGTGTGGGTGAATGAGGCACTCCTGTCTCAGCTTAGTGGAGGAAAAGAAGTGTACAGGAGAAAGAAGCAGCTACTGGTCAGTTGGGAGGAGTATGGAGACATGAGACATGAATTGCAAAAGTCAAAGCATATCTTGAGCTGAAACTATCAAGGGATGTGGAGATCTGCAAGAAAAGCTTCTTTTGCACATGTCAACAGACAACAAAAAATGTGGGACCTCACCTTAATGGTGCAGGACACCTAGAGACAAAACACACATGGAGTGGCAGATTGAACAAAAAAAAAAAAAATGCAATCTTTGGTAAAAATTAAAAAGAAATAACAAAACTTTCATTTTTGTTGTGTTCAAAATATAATTTATGTCACTGTCAAACTGTGTTAAAGGAGTATTTGATTTCAGATTGTCTCAGACTATCAGGAGTGTTTAGACAACTCAAAACATTCAGTCAAGTCTATTCAAGATTCTTTTGTTGGCTTGCTGCACTTGTTGCCCACTTGAGCACTTCAATGCCTCCTATGTGATGTTGACAATGGTTTTGCAGAATCACTTCCAGCTGTGTGCTTCAGCCTCAAGAATGCTGTCCAGTGTCATGCTAAAACTGTAAGAAAATATTGTTTCCTTTTTAACTCAAGCCACATTTAAGCTTGTGTGCTTTGTAACTTTAACTGTACCTTCACAGATTCAAGTGCCCATTGCCACTAATGGTATTCCAATGTTTTCAGTGACTCATAAAAAATTACATTTTTTGACTTTTTCCAGAAACCACAAAGCTCTGGAAAAGCATTCTTCTTCAAGAAGTTGCTGCACTGACAAATTTGTCATGATACCACCTAGTAGCATCATGGTTTCAATAGCTTGTGGAACTGAAAAGGGCTTATCAGCATCTTGCTAGCAAGTATGAATTTTGAGTTGTGATGTCTTCTTGATTAACAAATACCTAATGTACAAAGAAGGTTCCTTTTAGCTTTATCTGTAAGGAGTAAGAAATTCTGTATTCTATTTTCAGTGAAGTCAGGTTTTATTATATTTCTTTGTGTCATGCAAAGGACAGTTGTGTCATGTTTTAAGACAGCACTGTGGAAATTAATGCAGTAGGATGATCAGAGTAGAAACTATAGTTTTCAGTAACTACTTTCAACACTGAATAAAGAAGTAGATTAATCCTCTGTGCTCTCATTTGCTAGAATACAGCAAAAGTTGTGTAGCTTAAATTAAACTTGGTTCATCTGTTCTGTTTAATTTGTGACCTAGAAAAAGGCATGGTTTTTGTTTTGGTGAGCCAGACTCAGGGGACTGCAAGGAACAGTGGAGCTTCACCTCAGCAATGCACCTTTTTTCTAGCAGATTTGGTGCTCAGTTAATGGACTTTAGTCGCAGGGATTCTTTCAGTTGATCTCTACCTGATACAACTGATGTGAAAGGGCTGCCTCAGAAATATTATGCAGCGTATAGTTTTCAGTGTTCAAATACTTCCTAGGTACAGCACAAGGTTGAGGGTTTGGTGTCCTGATAATTGTCCCAGCCATATGGTTATTGCAATGCTGGACTATAGCTTGGTGTGAGTGGCCAGATTCTATGTATCCAGTTTAACACCTTTGTTTGTATGCAACACTGTAGAGTTAGATAAAGCAAACTGAAGTTGAGCCAATGGCAGGCTTTACTGGATAGAGCATTTTTCTGCTACTGCTTTTTTTTTCCTACCGTAATTTAGAGTAGACTTCAGAGTTTTTAATTCTGCAGACTATCTTTTGTTGTTTGGCTGTCTAGGCCGGTGGGGATTGATTATGGCATATGACTTGCTTGACAGGTATGGTATTGATAAGACTTGTTATGACCAAGATCTGATTTTGAAATAATCTTTAGCTAATGAAATTTAAAGTTCATCTTAAATGTGTGTTTACAGGAGATAAGTTTAAGGAAATAAAGTGATAATTTTGCATAGTGACTTCTTTAAAATAGTCTTTGAAGTAGTTAGAATGGGAGATACATTAAATAAGTCTCATTGGTTTGCATATGGTAGGGGTAATGTCTGTTTTTTACTTTTTACTTAAGACTTCAAAGATAGATTGTAGTTTAAATGTGTTAGCAGAAAACCTGTAAGTTGTACAACTGTAAAAAGTTGGAACTGCATGGTAAAACCCCAGAAGTTAAAAATTCCCGAAGAAGCCACCTTCAAATAGGAGTGCTATGGAGTAGTAGATGGGAGCTTAGTATATGGCAGTCAGCAAGGAAAAGAAGTCCTCTTGAATTCCATCCATTTATCACTCCTTACTGTTGTTGCTGCAATTTTCTGCATTCAAGTGACATTCTTTAATTTGTCTTTGGCTTCATGATTTACCCATAATGATTTACAACAAATTAAAAAATTCATGAAGAACTGCAGGAAAAAGAGGTATTTTCTGAGCCTTGCATCAACAACTCCATGTCCCAGTGAGAGAGTGTCATGTTGGGATGTTTAAAAGCAGCTTAGAGAGGTGTATTGAGGCAAAGACTATACATAGCTTGCTGAAAGACTTCCTGCTGTTCGAGTACAGCTCTCTACCCCTTTGTGGGTCCATACACATTCAAATATGAGCTTTCTGTTCAGCCTGGAGAAGACTGTGTTGAGACCTCATAGCAGCCTTCCAGTATCTGAGGGGGGCTATAAGGATGCTGGGGAGGAACTCTTCATTAGGGACTGTAGTGATAGGACAGGGGGAATGGGTTTGAACTTAAAGTTTAGATTGGATATAAGGAGGAAATTCTTTACTGTAATGGTGGTGAGGCACTGGAATGGGTTGCCCAGGGAGGTTGCTAATGCTCCCTCCCTGGAAGCGTTCAAGTCCTTGGGTGACATGGTTTAGTGGGAGGTGTCTCTGCCCATGGCAGGGGAGTTGGAACTAGATGATCTTAAGGTCCTTTCCAACCCTAGCTGTTCTATGATTCTGTGATTCCTGCACTTTGTCAGGTGTTTGCTTAAGAGTTTGCAGCTGTCTGTGCAGGAACTAGCAGTCTGATTGTAGTTTAAGTACATTTAACCTCCTGCTCCACAGCTACAGACTTGTAACGGGATAGCGTTGAGAGGGGTGAGTAGGAAGGTCTAGGTGGACCTTTCTTGGAACAAGAGATGAGCAATATACTCAGCCCTTCTGAGCATGACTGCAGTTTTGCAACTCTCATTTTGTTTTGTACAAATCAGTCATGTGGTATGGTACAGTCAACAGATAATTTATTTTCAGATTGCCAGAACTAAAGAAAATAAGAGTATTTAGTAACATTTTTGAGCTGTGGACAGAAATCCTGCAGTGGATTTTGGAGGAGGCCAAACAGAAAATTTTGTCCCTCTTACCTGTGTTAGCAAATACTAGAGGTACTTTATTGGATGCTGTTCTGTAGCTCAGAACTTTCTTTTGAAGCCTGAAATGAAAAGACTTTTTGAATTTATTATTAAATATTTAGGGGTTTAAAAGAATACTTTTTATATTTTGGATGGATATCTGATAACTGCCAAAACAGCAGGTACAAAATGCAGTGATGTCTGCTCTGTCTGGAAGGCTTCAAAGGGTTTGCAGTTGTGTGAACTCTAGTTTTCCTAACCCACTAGAACATACTGCTTTGTAGAATGTCATTGTGAAAACTGCTGGAGCTGTGAGGTTAAGAACAGTTTAATGTGTGTTATCTTTTTATAAAATACATCTGAAGAACACTGTTAGTGAAGAAATGCTATATAGTTGATGAGAGATGCATACTGAAAAGCTGTTACGTCAAAGTTGCGGAAGAGGATGAGCATGGTCTGTGTGATCATAATTCAGATTTAAATCAAATAATTGATGAAGGATGAAATTTAAGTTTTTATTGTTAAGAAAAAATAAATTATGTTAAATTTGGTGAAGTTTTGAAGTCCTAATGGTGATGTAGATGAGTAGGGGACCAGACTTGGCAATGTGTATTTTCTCACTTTTTATATTCTCCTCATAACCACTATATTTTAAAAAGTTTAGACCCAGAATTAGATTCATCTTTTGAGAATATGCTCTCTGTGACTTCACCCTGAGTGTGTATTTGTAGCATGCGAATTCCACCTGAATGTTTAGGCCTTTCTCCATATAATGAAAAAAATCACAGCTCTCCTTTCAAGTCCAAGTAGCTTTCTTGTGAGGAATTCCACAAAGAAAATTCATTAGCTTCCTCAGTCCTCTCACTTGAATTGATCTCCTTGGATTGCTTTTTTCCTTCCTGTGACTGTATCTGTTCCCACTTGTTTCCAAATTTTCCCAGCTGGATTCTACATGGAAATAAACACTTTATATCATCCCCAGGAAATTAATTTTAAACACTCAAAAAGGATTTTCCATGGCTGATTTATATTATTTAAGCTGTATTGATTTTAATTAAACCATTTAGATAGATATGTATAAATTTTGTACTGCCACGTAGAAACCAGGAGTTACAGAGTAAGAACACATTTTGCACTACAACCGATAAATGTGTTGGCTGTACCTTTGGCTTTTTTACATTCAGTGTTCTTGTGTGAACTTCTTTGCAAACCATTTGAAATATAGCATCCCTCTGACATCCCTTTGTGTCTGTCTTGCTATTACAGGAATTTCTGAAGAGTAAGGGCAGGGAAAACACTAGCAAGAGTAATCTTGCTTATGGAACTGTTTCTCAGTGTAATGATCAATTTAGAAGTTCATCGTAGGAATGGAATAGTGCATGAAAGCCTGATGGGTAAGGTAGTCAGTGGTAGTTAATAATTTAATAAGTAAAAACTCATTCCCAGTTATTTTGTGCTTTCTGATTGTTAAAACTTTAAATAATACACTGTGGCAAGCAGATATAAATAATATATTTTTGTCATGGAACATACCATATGAGAGACTACCTACCTTTTTTTTTTTTTTTTTTAATTCTAAAGATATAGTAGACAGAAAACAATAAGGAACATAAAACTGTTTATATTGTGAACCGCTTAGTGATATACTGATCCTTAGTTCTCGTGTTTCATAACACTGCTGTTACATGTTAATGGCAAGAACTTTTACAGTATATTGACTTAAAATTTATTTTCTTTGTACTTTGCTCAGTAATAGCAGGTTATAATGCACTAAGGAAGACTGGGAAAATTTTGTTAAGTGACCAGGCAGGAAAGAATGAAGCTTTTGTTATTGCTGCTTTCTGTATTAACAGTCAACTCACAGAAATATGTGCTTTTATTGGAGAGTATTCAATTCTTTTAGGTTATGTCTGCTCTTTGTATTGGCAGTGAATATCTGCCAAGCCAGCCTTTTCCTGAGGTTAGGTTCTTTTGTCTTGTGGTGGATTCTAAACCTACTGTCAGTCTCTGCAGAAGACATAGATTACATGTATCTAGAGGCACCTTAAATCTTCATTACATACATTTCACACACTGGAAAAGTTAAGGCTCTTTAAAACATTGCATTCCTTGTTGCCAGGTAGACACAAGCAAAAAAATGGACTCTGTGCTTCCAGTTTCTTTGCTAATTATTGGTAAAGGAAGCTAGTAAGATACGAAGCTTTAGTAATTTGTTATTCTTGCTTTCATTTTATTTTAATGAGTTTGATCCATATTATTCAGTTGGTTCAGAATACTTTTATGTTATTATGTTTCTGGGGGATTCACTGGTTACTATGGTTCTCTGAGGTTAATTGAGTAATCATTAGTTGCTTGCATTATCTGGTGAAAGTGAATTAAAATTGATTTGAATGAAACACACACTCTGGTTTTATTGTATGAAAGAGTGCAGAGCAGTTCCTATATATAGACATCTATCAAGTGGCCATCTGATTAGCTTATAGCATTTAGCATACAGCAGTATTTCATTTCATTTTGAAAAATAAGCCTCATAATGGACCCAAGTAGAGTGTGGTTGAACCTTTGATCTATAGAGTTAACTTAGATTTATGTCTGTTTGATGTCCAGTTGAAGTCACTTAGTCCTGATTTTTCTGACAAACTGTATTTCCATGATCTCTGAAGATTTTTAGATTTCTCTAGAAATAATTCAGTATATTAATCTGTAAAGCAGTTGGTAACATTTTAATTTAATTTTGCTTACCTTTGCTTTATTAATGTCTTTTGGGTTTCCTTTTATGACTATTCTGTGTATGTTAATTGCGCTGAAAACTACAGTAAGAAAACAGTGAGACTTCATCAGAATAAGAAAATATTTATAATAAAGGAGGCTTACAATCATATTCTATGAAAATGCAATTGCAGTTTGTAACATTATGGAGATCTGGGCTCCTAAATATTAAAATTTCTGGACACAAACCTCTTTCTTTTTAATTAGAATGGAGCAAATACTTAGGCCACTGATGCAGCTTTGAAAAAGAATTAATGCAAATCAGCCTGGAAACTTGCATATTTAATTCTAACAAATGTGGAAATCCACATAATGTGAAGGTAGAAAAGAGGTGAATGTACTGTCCGTCAGTCATAACTATGACAGTAGATGCAGAAACTTTACTGCTTGGGCATATAATCCTCTACACAGGAGCTTGTTGTTAGCTGTTAGCTCCTTCTGCTCTATTTTCCCTGCAAGATTTAGTAGCTGAAATTTTAAAACAGTCATATTTATGCATTCTTATAGCCACTAATGTATCTTTTGTAGCTGATTAAACAACCAAAGCAGTCTATCCGTCATAGTCACTGGAGAAAAACTATTTTTGCAACATCATATATGGCAAGAATGTATGAATTCCATATCAGAAGGTGGTATTTAAACTAGAAGATAGTTTTATCTTCTAACATACTGAATTTATTGCAATACATATTTGTTATGGTGTCGCCATTTTCTGGTCTTTTGTATAAACATACATAAATATTATATGTATCTACATGTATATGCAAATATAGCACAAATATATCATTCCATTTATATTACTATATACAAATACTGTCAGCTATTACTGGAATCTTGTGCTTTCACTTAGTAATGAAGAAGAGTTATTTTGCTCTTAAATCACTGAATTATACAGATGTATTATGGGTGTTGAGGCTAATAAAAATTCGAGAATATTCCATGAAATAAGATTTTTGCTTTTTAGAAATACTACTGCTGGGGAAAAATGTAAACTGTAAATAGTTCTTGATTAACCAGGTATGGTTGTAAGAAAAACCATAAAAGGCATGGAATGGCTGTTTTAACTGAAAATAGTGGAAATGATGCAAATCCTACTGTAGTGTGCAAGTTGCTGATTTGAAGCTACAAGTTTTATTTACTCTTGCCTTCAGGCTGGGAATAGCAGCAGTGAGCTTATTTTGACTATAAATGGAAAACGTATGACATAAAAGTCACACAGTAAAACATTTTGCTTTTATCCATTGGAACTTGTTTATCTGCATAACTCTGGCAGTTTCTTTGAATATATCTTTCCGCACGCCATCTCTAGCAGTGCTCTGTGGCACTACATTTCAGCTGCACAGTTCTCTAATTTATCTTTTTCTTGTTCCCCTTCCTAAACCAGAGCTCTCAATCTATCCTGACAGTGTATAGATATAAGAATTGCAAGAAAAGACCCACACTAGATAAGTTTATCACAGTTCTTTCTGAGTCATGAGTAAGGTTTTTAATTTTGATTCACCTGCTTTCTATTTACACATTGATTTATTTGTAGTTGTCCAAAATGATCTGATCGCTAGAGTCAAGTAAGAGAAAGGAGTTTTCCTGTTCTCTAGCTATAAATTGCTGTTCCACTTCATTCAAAGCTCTCGAATGTTTATTACAATTTTATCCATCAGTAAATCTAGGGTAATTTCATTATGTGAAACAACCTTTAAGGTCCTAAGTGAGGGGAAGATATTGAAACTGAACAGTCAGAAACAAACAGTTAAAGTCTGGGATAGAAGATTAAGTGACCTGTTTGCAATTGCACTTAGCTAGTAACAAAAGGCGAGGAATTAAGGCACGCTTCCTAAGATGTAGCCAGGTGAGGTAATCACCGAGCAATTCCTCCTCTCTCCTTTTATTCTAATTACAAAAGAGTGATTGTTTATATGTTTTCAAAAAATGAAAATAGTAATTGACCTGAACTCTGTCTTGTTTGCTATAGTCAATAGTCATTTGTTCACTATCTTGCTGTAGTGTTACCTAAACTAGCTAAATAGATATGGTTGGTGCAGTTTAGCTAAAATATTTAGAAGCTGGATATTTCAGTACATCTAGACACAGTGTTTGTAGAAACATGCTGCCAGTTGCATCTACCTTTATGTGAAGAATCCATTAGGATTTGGTTTTATTTTGTTTTACGAGGCATTAATTCATGCATGGACTTTGTCATGGCTCCCTCCTGGACAGTGTTAGATTTCACTAAGAGCAATTAAAAGTTCAGTGAACGATTTTATCATCAGGATTTATAGACTTGGAAACAGCTTAATTCCACAAGACAACACACTTAATGTGCTTTACAGAAATGCCTCTTTACAGAGGCAGCTCTCCTCATCAGCTTTCTCTGTGTATGTGGTTTATACACATGCAGGCAGACTAATTGCCTTATTGCAAAAATTTGTTATCTAGCATTTCATGTAGCTTGGGGATCCCAAGTTGAGACCTTCAGCGTTTCAAGTCCTGATCCTCTTAATCAAGAGGATGGAGATGAAAGAGCGCAGAAATTTTTAGAGAAGTCTTAGCAATAAAGCCTCCTGCTTGCTATGTCTTTATTATATAGTGCATAGCCCTGTAATACCTATCAGGAGGTTATAAAAAAGATGGAGTCTGACTCTCTACAGTGTACTACAGTAGGAGATTCAAACACAATAATTGCCTGAATAATGTGAAATAGGAGAGGTTCAGGTTGGGTGTTAGAAGAAACGTGTTTCTTGAGGCAAGTCAAGCATTTGAATATGTCACTGAGAGAGGTTGCATAGCCTCCATCCTTGGAGGTTTTCCAAATCCAACTAGGTAAAGCCCTAAGCAAGTCTGACCCTGCTTTTTGCAAGAGGATGGAACAGCAGGTTTGACTTCTCTTTCTGCAAGAGCATGAAACACAACCTTCTGAGGTTCCTTCCAACCTAAGATATCCTATGACATTATGATCACAGGATATGCATAAACTCTAAATGATTATGTGAGTGTAGATCAAGCTGGCAGACCCGAGGTTAACTTTTAGATATTGTAGGCACAGGTTTCAGTGATAGGCTTTAATAGCATCAAGCAACAAGGCAAGTATCTGACTATGATGAAGCCTTTTCTTAGGGCTAAAACTGAGGTCCTACTGTGCGCTGTTTCATTTCCATGTTCATAAGTCAGACACTTGTCAAGTTTTGAAAATCCTGGCATAATTTCTTGGCATTACTTGCATGAGAGAAATGTGGTGTAACTACTTTCAGACTAAGATTAGCATAAAACAAATGAGTTGTTTTAAAATACCACTCATTTTCCTAATGTAGCCTGGTACCTTGAGATAGCAGTGGGCATGGCTGCTCAATGGGTTCTATGATTATGTATGGTTTTGAAGGTGATGCCACATTGAGATTGAAGGTCTTTCCAGCGAATGACAGATCATTCAGATGGATGGCGCAACATGAGTGTTAGTGTTATACATGTCTGCTTTTGTTGTTTATCTAAAGACCTACCTTTCAAGCTTGAAGAAACTGTAGGTGAGAACAATGGCAAAGAATATAGAAACATGGACTTTTTAATGACTTAGCCTGTAAGAGCTTACAGCTAAAAGCAGCACTTTACTGCTGGGAGTAGTCCAACTGATCTCTGTGAAATAATAGAAATCAATGTGACTGCTCCCAGCAGTAAGCACTACAGGCCAGATTCTCAGCTAGATAAAACTGAAGACACCAGCTGAGGATTTTAACCTTTCCCCCTTCTTCCCATCCTCCCCTTTTTGTCCCATTGTTTTGCCAAGATAGGCTGGAACACAGTACTTCCATGTCCTAAGCAGTGGGGGATTCACTAAAAGCTGTTAAAATTCAAACAGTCGTTTCTGGCATGCAGAGATGATGTTCAAATTGTTTGTAAACTTTTATTTTTATTTTTCTTTTCCTGAAGCCCACCAAAAGTCTTGCTCCTGAGAAAAAACTAAAGAGTATTTCACAGCAGCTTTCCAAACAAATTAACCTTTGAGTTGAGACCAGGCATGGAAATACAAATCCCTGGAGGATAACTTTCTGAAAGTAATGAGTTCATATAAACATTGGATATGCTGCAATATAGAACAATTTTAACCAATTCACAACAGCAGATGTAATAGCACTATAAATCTTTTCATCTGTACTTATCTACAAATAGCGGAGTAATTGTTTTACATGAGACATCTGATCTGTAGACATATTCAGGACCATGTTATCACTCCTCAATTTCAGACACTTTGATAGAAGCTCTATTACAGTTAGCTTATCTCTTAAAAATCACAAAATTTTAACAATTCCAATATGTTTCTGTGACATCCAAGTACTGAGACTTTATGAAGTTTGTGAGCACTTCTTTAATTTGATGCTAGAAAATGAGATAGATATGTAGGAATATATCAGGTACGAGTGAGGCTTGGAGCTCCGTAACAGCAAGTCCCAGGCTGACTCCAAGAATGTACACTCATAACATGGTATTTATTTAGTAGCTGCCTGGGTTCATAACATCCAAACTGAAAATGCAACAACTATAGCTGTAATGTGCTTTTACTGATTTGAATTTTCATTTTCATGCAAGAAAAGGTGAAAGTGCTATTGAAGATTTGTATCTGCATTTAGTGGTAAAAGTATCAGTTTATATTGAAGCATGAGGTTATTGATTGTAGAGGGAAAGGTTAAGCCTTTCCCATTAAGGACATTCCATATCTTTCCCACAAGAAATTGTTAAAAGGACACATGGGTGACCAGTGGCAGGATTCATATTACCTTCTGTTATTTCATGCTTGACTAATAGAGATTTGTTTTGTTAACTGCAAACCACATAGCACATGGCTGTCATATTCCAAGTAGTAGACATATCTGTAAACAGTCCCAAGCAAGACCATGTTGTTAGCAATAATTTCGCATATTTTCAGATATGAAGGCCAATAACAGCATTTAATTGGGACAGCAAAGGAAGATTGTTTAAAAAAAAAATGTGAAGACTGGTATGAAAATCGCATTATTTCTAATTTTTGTAGCACATTCAACTTCTAACATACAATTGTCTCCAGGAAAAAATCCAAGCAGATTAAAATTAAAGAAGTTGTGAGGTGGTGTAGCACTATCATAATCTGTTTTTGTTTTACTTATTAGCAGGAGCTATCTTGTTTTTTGTGTGTATGTTTGAGTTAGTAGATACAAACATGTACTCAGTTTTAGGAGTCTGAAACTAATTGTCTCCTACTGAAGGCATCTTTGTAGAGTTAGTGAGTTTTAGGCACATGTTTGTGAATTGCTACAAAGGATACTTTTAACTTAGAAATGTGATGTTTTTCATGGACATTGACCATAAGTAGCTGTGATAATACTATTATCTTGTTTCACATTGCCTAATTAAATGATGATGAATAATATAAGTTAAGAAAAAGAGTTTGTAGTTTTGAATAGCATGACAAATTATTAGCTACAATGGGGGTTGTATGGTTTTTACTTCTGAGCTCATGTAACTAGTTATGCTTTTGCCATTAGTTGACACATATTGCTTGATCTCCAGCCCAAGAGTATTGGGGCCAAAGGAAAGAATGTAGTAAGCACTAGTTCCTCCTGATATGTGAACAAAGTCAAGAGTGACAGATTGGCAACAGATCAGCAAGCATACCAGAGAAAAAAGTATGTTGACAAAAGTCATGTTTTTCCCTTTGTGTCAGGGCCTCCTCAAGCACATTTCCCTGTTCAGGGGCTCTGGCTGCCTGGGCCCAGGGCCAAGGCTGTGCAGCTAGTGGCAGGGTGAAGAGCAATTCCAGAGGGCACAGTGGCACTGGCCTGCTCACCTTCCTTGGATTTTGTAGCATGAGGGCTGGCTGAAAAGGCCACTGCCCTGCATATTCTGTTATGCCACCCTCTCTGCACCCTGAAACCTTGTTTTGACCAACACAGGACAAACTTGCATGTTTCAGACATGCACAGGAAATTTAAAAGCAGGGATTCTTTTAAAACTTGAACATGCATATAACTTCCAAAATATCCCCTGCAATCTGAGGAGAGGAAAAGTCACAAACATCCTAACTAATATCAAAAGTGAGCATATGAAAGCCAGAGTAAGGATTTTAAAATAGGATTTGCAAGAAATGTTTTCTATTAAAAGTTCAGAATATGGTTAACTGTTAAAAAGGCAAATGCAGAAATACTGTATACGGTGAACCTGTCAGTGGAAAGATATTCATATATGCTTTATGTACATAGACAGCCATAAATATGATACATGCATGCATTTATTGAAAGAAAAACAATGCACTTGCCACATGTCATGGTAAATGAACTGTTTTGTTAATTAGAATGCTGTGTGAATGTCTAGAAGAGCAGCTTTTCTTTAAAAAATGAAACAACAGATCTTTTTAAAATTTGCATGAATTCAAGCAAGACCGAGTCACAATTGCCAGGGGAATTTGTTACTTTGCTGCAGTGGAGAGTTGTAAAGACCTTTGAGAGTTGTGGAAAAACATTTATCAGGGAAGTTTTGTGATAGATCCAGCTATGACCTACCAACTGTCATGTAATCATTAGAAAAAAACTAATCTGAAATGGCATGAATCTGAAATTTCCCATAGGGATTGAAATGTTGAATGAAGGATTTGAAACAAAGGGTTTGTTTAAAACAATGTTTCAGTGCTGGTGGCTGTTTTAAGTGAGTTTGGCTGGTTACTCAGATGAGTAACGTACAGGAGGAAAACTGCTGTATAGAAATGGTGACAAGAATAAGAAAGAGCTATCTTGTATTGAATTTTGAATTTTACCAAATTAGACTCGTCACAAAATGACAGCTGAAAACATTGTCTCAGAGCTTTTGATTGTTAGTATAGAATGTACATGTTTAGTTTTCTGTGCTTTAAATTCTGGCATTGAGACGGCTTCTAACAGAACATGAAATCACCTTGAAATCATAGTGTGTAAATTACCCTTCTAAATCAAAGCTGTAGGTGTGAAGTAGGATGTGGTTTAAATCCTTTTCTTAGAGAAGATTGCCTTGAGAAAGCTTTGTCAGCAGAATCTCAGAAGCATATTTTTATGCATGTTTGTTGAGCACTGGATTTAATACAAGTTGCGGTCTATGTATTTCTCAGTTCATTTATGCAGCAGTTACTGACTGTGCTCTTGGAACAAATTGTTTTAATTTCCAAGCTAAAATTAACTTTTTGCAAAGCAGTTCTGTTTTGATATTTTTGAGGGGTGTAGTAGTACAAAGAATTAGTATAATTTCCTAGCAATGCTACTTGACACGATGATGTTCTTGCCTGCAGCTCAGCACAGTAAGTGCCCAGCAACAGAAGTCTTGTAGTTTTTCTCCACAAAAAATAGAATGATAAATGGTCTAAAAAAGTTATTGTCCCACTAAAAAGCCTGCAGATTAAAACCAGGACAAAAGGAACCTTGTCTCACCCTTTTGCTGAGAATCAGCATGAATTATCTTCTCTCATGGTGTCCAGGAACCCATATTGCTCTGCTAGAATAAACAGCAGCACCTGAAGAGGGCATGTGAATACCTGCTTGATGATAATTTATCTTAGAGGTCATTTTATATTTGTTAGTGCATTCATGCAGCTGGAAAGCATCTGCACTAGTAGATTCTTATCTTTAAATGAAATTGACTAGTAAGAATTAGTTTTAGCATGTATGTTTTTCAATTCTAACAAGTTTAGTTTACTGGAAGTGCCACTTTCCTGCTGAAATCATTTAGCTATATCTTCTATAAAAGCCAATAGTGAACAACTCCCCTTTAGATACTGGTAATTATTCTGCAAACAAATTAGACCTTCAAATCATTATAGATTAAAATATCAAGAATTATGCTCTGGGTTTGAAATTTACTTGCTGACTGGTACAGAATACTTACTCTACATAGGTATGGAAAATTCTTTATAAACAAAAATGCTGGGCCAACTGTTAGACTGTGGATTGACATTCAGGAAAGATCATAAAATCACAGAATGGTTTTGGTCGGAAGAGGCCATTAAATATCAGCTACTCTACCCCCTCTGCCATGGGCAGGGACACATCACACCAGACCAGGATGCTCAAAGCCCTGTCCAAGTTGGCCTTGAAAACTTCAAAGCAATGGAGCATCCATAACCTTTTTCTGTGTCTAAGTGATGTCATCATAAAAATTTCTTCATGAGGTCTAATCTAAATCTATTCTCTTTCAGTATAAAACCTGTGTCATGTCACTACATACCTTTGTAAAAGTAAAATAAAATAAATGCCTAAAAGCACTCTTTATATATTGACAGGTTGCAATAAGTTCTTCAGGCAGAGCATTGAGAGCTCTGTCTGCCTTTCTTCATAGAAAAGATGTTCCAGCTCTGTGATCGATATTGTGGCCATTCTCCAGACCTGCTTTAGCATATCTGTCTTTCCAGTACTGAGACCCCTGAACTGGATGCAGTAGTATAAGTGGAGTGTCATGAGAGACAAGATGCATTCATTGCATGGCTAGGATATAACTGCCCAGTCATGCATGTCCGTCTTTCGGTATTTCTAAGATCAGGCAAAAGCTGGCAGTATATTTAGAAGTTAAAGAAACTGTTGTTCTATAAAAAACAAGAATCCATTACATAGATGCTTAAAGGTGAACAGTGATTTCTGAAAGTGCAACATGAGAACATGCTTGTCCATTACTTTGGAAAGCAAAACCAATGGGTCTTGACAAATGATTTGATTTCAGTAATCTTTGGTGGGGTGAAACAGGCTTTCTTGAAATGGAACAAAAAGTACCTATGAAATGTAGTCTTTTTTTCTTTGTACATCTCCTAACAAAATTAATTGTTCCTTCTTGCTTAGAGTAATGTAAATTTATTGCTTATTTAATGCTTATTTTGTACTGAGTGACAGCATCCATCTGAAATCTTGTTACTCCATTCCAAAAGGAGTGATAACCTATACATTGGGGGAGAAGTCAACTTTCACAATGTCTCAATGTGTTCTAATATGTGGTCTAATGAATTGAGGAAATAAAGATGAACTTCTTTTCATTAGGATCTCATTTTTTTGATATGTTGTGAAAATAATTGTGATAAAATGTCATACAACAATTATATATTGTTTGGTTGGTTGGTTTTTTACCTTCTCTGGGTGATTTCCTTGTATTTGTTTGACTTCTGGCAGAGAGAATTCTCCTTCTGATCTCCTTCAAAACAGTGGAATGGTATCTTTCCTGGGGGCAACTAGAAGGGTTTAATATTGTGGAGCTATTAGAGAAATGTATGATGATGACGATGAATTAAACATACCTAAGTATGTTTGTAGCTCGGTTTAGAGAACTGAAACTTATATAATTGTTCTGATTTAGTCTGCCACAGGCAAAATGCTTTTCTTAGATCATGTGCACCAGCTTTTCTGATTATGGCCTAACAAAAGCACTCTTTTTTTTTTTTGCATGCAAGCCTTCTGTTTATGGTCATAATTCTTTCTCAAATTTTTAGCACATCATTTTTCTCTCCCTTTTGCCTTTGGGTGTTACAAATCTTTATTTGAATTCAAGCTGTTGGCAATATTTCATGTGTTAACCAAGTGTATGGGCATCAATTTATTTATATACCTGGAACAGTCAATTTCTTCCAATAATCCCTCAGTTTGTCTCAAGTCTGGTACAGCTTCAAAACTTCTAAAGGATTTTTAGGCAACTTTCTCATTTGAAAAATTTTTCTTAATAGATGAATCTGTATTTTAGTTGGCAGTTTTTTCATAGTAATAATAAAGGAATGAAGAAGTATTTTAGTGTTGCCATACTTTTGGAAATCCTCTATTGGTAACTCCCTGTGGTTTTTCCATACATTAAAATTCAGCTTTCGGTACCCAAAAATATCGGACTTACTTGCACTGTAATGTGTTGTGTGACTGTAATTTAGAGATTTTTATACCAG
The DNA here is from genome assembly GCA_032466535.1 of Forpus xanthops. NCBI lineage: Eukaryota > Metazoa > Chordata > Aves > Psittaciformes > Psittacidae > Forpus > Forpus xanthops. The sequence goes on along the minus strand of JASSUY010040278.1, from coordinate 17,112 downwards.
AATAATCATTCTGACAGTACTTCATTCTTAAAGTGATTTTTGAGGTGATTTTAAAGAAAAAAGAAAATTGTAGGATTGAATGAAAACACTTTCAGAGTATGCAGGACAGATACTTATCTCATGGATGTCAATAACAAATTTCCAATTACTATTCTAGTACAGTGACTGGCATTTAATTGATGAATAATAATTGTAAGCCTCAAGGTGAACTTTGAAGTTATAGTCTTCTGGCCAGTAGGGAGAATATAACCTTCTGCGACTAGTTTGGTGTGTTTTGGTCTTCTTGTTAAGAGTATAATCACAAACAAATTCTAAAGCATTAAAAAAAAAATTCAATCACTTATCATTTCTGCATCTACACGTAGTAGCAATGCCTGAAGGCAACATTTGTGCTTGACATTCTGTTGTGCCACATTTTTAGTAAGCATTTGTGAATTCATGATTTATCACATAAGGTGCATAATCCACGCCAGTGGGCAGCTGTGAAAAATATCCAGGGAGCCTAAGTAGAAGGCACCTACATTATAGTTGATGAAAGGATAAATTATGTAATTTAAATTAGTTTTTGGAGTTGTTTCAAATATAAACAGAGTCCATGTGTAAACAAGAACTGTGAGCTTTAAAAGTTAGTTTGACATACTTTCTAGTTTCACTCTTAGATTTCAGAGAACTTTTCCACTTGTGGAAGTACTAGGGATACTAAAGAGATTCAAAACATCATTAAAAGCTCCACTTGCTTTCATTCATAACATTGTCATGCAAAGAAAATGCAGATCACTGTAGTCAGCCTGTGGGAGAAGTTACTGTGTCCTACACACAAACATGAGAAGAACAGACTTTTCACCTCAACTAGATTTTAGTTCAGATTAACAGTCAAGAGTTATTTCAGTCTTTTTAGGAGAAACTTTTTTGTTTACATTCTGCTATGATCTAAAGAAAACGGCTGCTGTCCCCAAGCTCACAGAGAAATAAGACACGCAAACTAACACAATACAGAAAACAACAGTACTAAAGGATGCTTTTGGCTTACTAGTGAATGATGATATAATTTTTTTGAAAAGAAATACTTGAAAAGTATTAAAATAATTTAGAAATTCTTGTGTAAACTCAAATGTAAGCAAAACAAAAAATAAATGTTACATTTAGGCTTAGATAAGTTGGACCAAATTTTCTTTCTGACAGCTAGCTTTTACAGTGTATTTTAATTGTGTTGTGGTACCAAGTAATTAAATGAGCCTCTATAGCCTCTGAACTGCTTGCTGACTGCTATGCTAAAACAGCATCACCTGAAGCACCTGCTCCTGTTTCAATATTAGAGAAAAAGCTGTTTCTGAAAGTATCTGTTAGCTGAGTAAAGCACAACTGACTTGGAAAAGGTAAAAGGTCACTTTTAAAATGTGAAGGTTTCCCTTCTATTTCAATCAAAACATAGACTGTTGGTTCTGAAGTGCAGCTAAGATAAATTTTGGAGATAACTTGGGATTAATTGAAGTTAAGTAATATTCCTGGTCTAATTTAGGACTGTTTTCAAACAACTCGTGATAGCAGGTTTCTAAACCATCCTCATTCACGTTTGTTTTCAGTAATATGGAATTCTTGTTTGGTGCTGAATTGTATGTGCTTGGCAGTCAGGGACAAATGCTGCCTTCCTTCTATATTTTGGCTGCTGCTGGAAATGTCAGAAATTGCTTTTAAGTCTGAGTTTAGGATCCAAATCTAATAAGTGCTTGTCTTTAGTGAACCAGAGTTGTCCTTTGATTTTTATAGCTTTTTCATCTAACATTTACCCACCCAATAAGCAGCTTTTCCTTCTCGCTGTTTACTTTGCTAGCCTAAGTAAGCAAAGCACTCAGTCTCTTCTTATGAGATGTCTGTTCCATGTTCCAGTCTGCATTCATAATCTTTGAGTACAGTGATCAAAAAGGTGTGTGATAGCTCAGATGAGGTCTCACTTGTGTTTTGAAAGAAGTATTTTTATTTATTCATCTATGTATGCTTCCCCTGAAAGACTGAAACATAGAATCATAGAATAGTTAGGGTTGGAAAGGACCTTAAGATAATTTAGTTCCAACCCCTCTGCTATGGGCAGGGACACCTCCCACTAAGGATTGCACTTATTTTATATATTTTACTTTGCCCATTCTTAAAATGTTACATTTGTTGTTTGTCACTAATATGGTATTAGTGTTTACTTTGTAGATTTGTTAAGAGTTTGGAACTCGGTGTTTTACTATAATGTTCAATTTATCAATACTGATCTAGATGTTTACAGTTCTCAATTTACCCCTATGTTTTCTGTCCTTAAAACTCTTTTTTTTTATTCTTGTTGTTGTACTTTTCCTGCATTCCTGCAAAGTTTTATTTTTATTTATACTGCTTAATTTTCATCCACATAGGCCTCACTTTTATATTCGTTTGGTGTTTCCAGCTCTTAAAGTGTCAATTCCTAGACTACATGGTTGATAGAACACTTTTCTGCAATATATCATTAGAAAAAGGATCGATTTCTTTTCTCACAATTCATAGCTATTTTTCTATAGAGAATATCAGCTGTGTTGCCATACAACTGACACTAAATCTTTTTTCAAACCGTTGATGAGATTTCTTTCTGTGTTTTAGTTTATCATACAATGCCGAAGGTAAAATTCTCATTTAATCTTATTACTAGTGCTGTGGGATTAATGTCAGGTGGCACTTTTGGTGACAGTGAAAAGATTAAAAAGTAATTCCATTAAACCTGCCTACTGCATTTGATACTTGAACTGTTAATAAAAAGGATTACCTTCTTTGTAGGCCATCATAAAATAAGCTCAGCATAATTGTCTTATGAACCAAAGACCTCCTTACTTCTAATACATGAAATACTCTATTTCATAAAGATCTCTGATTAAGACATTCATTGAGAGTTTATTTGTATTAAGCTAATAGTGAGTTCAACATAATGGTTCCCTCCTTGCCTGATTATGAGCATTATAGATTTTCTGAAAGTATGTAAGCATAGTTAAAACATACTCCCCCTTAGAGTTCTACATTTCCGTGTAGTTTGTATTACATTATTTCTTCAGCCCAACTTATCAGAAGGAAGCAATCAAAAATGCAAATGGAAACAATTGAAAAAGCAATAATTATTCACAAGAAGATTCTTTTTTTTTTCTTCTTTAGAAATTTGCTGCATTCTCTTTTTCTCATAGCAAAAAAAGTAGAAGTTTCAAGATCCGCTAGTAGTGTTCAGACATTATATGCAGGTTTACAGCTGGAAGTAATTTATTATCATTTCTGTGTGTGGAAAATGAAGAAGAGGTACTAGATTCATGCAATGAAGTAAACCCTAGATTCAGTTCAAGTGTTTTCCTCACTTACATGCTTCTGTAAGAGAAGCAGAAAAACTTTTATTTTAAAAGATGCATCCAACACAGTGGCGGCCCTGGATATAATTTAGTTTTGGAGTCTTTGCTTTCTTTATAAATGCTTTGAACATCTTGGTGCAAATAGACTCTTTACAATAAGATGAGATGGGTCTTAGCTCATGCTGTTCTATGGTACACATGCTTATTTTATTGTCTATAAAAGTTTAATGCAGTTTTTAAAATGTTTTAAAGTGTATTTCTATATACAGCATTTGATAAGCCTTTTGAAATGTCAAACATATTAAATAGTGGTGTAGACAAATAGAAAAAATATTATAAAATATTATAAAAGATGTTTGATAAATTTTTGATTTGTAGTTGGGGTATTAGTTAAAAAATAGGAAAAGGTTGGGCATAGAAGAGTGTAACAGAAGTGACGGGTGTTATTGTAGATGTTACTGTCTGTTTTAGAGATAACTATAAATCTTCAGTGGGAGCTAACTTATTAAATTTTCAGCATCTGTGCAGCATAATGGGTGAATAGAACTGTGCAAGAATTCTCAGTTAATTTGGGTATGAATAACAGAGGGAAGGAATGTGGACATTCCAATGCCAAGATGTTAAGAACTATAATGAAAATATGGAAACTAGAAATGACTGGTTTTGCCTTCTGTGCCAAGTAAATTTGCATAATAATTAGTCAATACAGGGATGTAAATTTTTACAAAATTGCAAAAAGCCCAAATTGTCTTTATAATCAATTTGCAACCCATGTGAGCTATTTGAAAATTATTTTTTTAAAGAAAGGATATAAATACATGGAAAACAATGACCTCAATCTGGGTTTACAAAGTGCTTTTTACAGGATCTTTGCCAAAATTTCATAAAGATAAAAAGCTGTCTTGAAATAGGATGAAAAGCCGTCTTGTGAATTATCAACCAGTTAAGAATGAGACAGTGAGCAATCAATGTTTTACAATGGAGTATACCAGTGGAAATCTGTGCTTTATGTCTATGCTGTTTATAAACTATCTGGGTGAGTAGAGCCGTAGAAAAATTTGCAGCAACAGTGAGTTCTAAATTGTTTGTTAACACCCATGAAAAAGTATTTGTTAGAAATAGTTCAGTCTCTACTAGCAATAAAAAAGCAATTGAAATAGAAGAGTTATTGGGAAAGGAATTGAAAGTAAAGCAAGAAGCATCTTTATTGTGTGATGCGTGCATATTTGCTATTTTGTGCTACTCGCACAGTTGATAAGAGAATCCAACAGAACCAGAAAAAGTACATAACAAGAAAGGAGAACCAAAGAGTGGGTTGGCCTTTTATATAGGAAGAGGCTGAACATAGTAGATATTTCAAGTTAGGTAGGTGAGAGACAGAATTGAGTAACATGGCATAAGAAAAAAAAAAAAAAATTAATCAGGTTTTGGAATGCAAAGGAATTGAAGGATTTGAAGTTCAAGTCTCAGGGAATAGATGCAAATCCAAAAAAACTACACAGGATGTATCTTCAGCATTGGAAGTCATTATCATAGGACGTTTTGGGTCTCAACAGTATAAATGGATTTAAAAATATAAAGGGATTTAAAGTGATTAATTCAAAGAAAACTTATCAAGGAATAGAAGTGCAAAGTGGAAGATAGCTTGTAGTTTAGGAAGCCTCTAAACCTCAGCCTGTTGGAATCTTGTAATGCGTATGTGACAGTGATGTTCTGTATGTGCCCAATTTTCATAAAATTCCAAATATTTAGACTTCTGGTGTGCTTCCTTCAGTTGATCCCAGACTCTGGTTCATTGAGTCCTGAAGCAGAGCCCTGAGTAGAGGACTTCCAAGTTTTCTTTATTATTATAATTAGTCCAAATTTATCAATTTTGAAATTAAGATACTCTGCTCTAATATAGCAGTGACCAGTGAGAAAAAGTAAATACTATTAACGGAGTTGTGTAAGCTTCTAAAATAAAACTGTTCATGCATTCTAAAAACGCCTTCTGTGACAGAACTTAAGATGATAAATCATCAACTAATGATGAACCGCAGTTCTAAATTATTAATAGCTTATTGTGTTTTGTCCTGAATAAAAGCCAATTCCTAACATAGTTTATGACTCATCAGAAGTTTCTTAGAAATTCTCATTGCTGCAAAAGAAAACTTATATCACATAACAGTGTTAGTCCATTTTTAATTAAAAGTCTTCATCCTTCCTTGCTGCAATGAGAACAATACTTTTTCATCATAGCTTAGGGAAGAGTAATGAACTGGCACAGATGTCAGTTTTATCTTTCTTAATACTTTTATAGAAGAATGAATAATGTAAAAAATAGATTTCTTCATGTTATATAGCACAGCAAAACTTCAATCAAATACCTTCTATTTGTTTGGTTTATTTTTCTTTTTTTCTTTTTTTTTTTAATCCAGCAGATTCTAGGCAGAATTTTCAGATAAGCATTTCAGCTTTGTTTTCTCTCTCTCTTAACCAGAACATCTTTTAATTTCTCAGTAGGTGCTTTTTTTACCATGCATTCTACCCTGATTGCTGAGTCAAGAGTATGCTTCCCAATAATTTACCTAACTGAAAGTTAGAATACTTATGGTAATGAGGACAAATGCCACCGACCTTCCATTGTTGGAGACTCTCTGTTCATGTATGTAAACAAATGTGGTTAATGTGAATTTACTTTTTCTTATGTGGCTGTTTTCTTGAAGTATGTGGTATCTGAGTTTATTGGCAGGAATTTCTGAGGAAATGATGTCGGAGGGGGAATGAAAAACCAAACCACCAATAAAAACAAATAATAAGAGGGTAAAAAAATGTAAGGGAAAGCAAAGAGAGCATCCACTTCTAGAAGAAGGCAGTTGATCCATGACAGGCTGAAAAAGCCCTACATAGAGCAGGAAAGCAATATTCATAATAGAAGAGCCAAAACATTTTGCTATGACTCTGCTGGATAATAGCTTGCAATAGTAAATGCCTCGATATCAACTGGAAATGCAATTCTAAAATGTTTGCCTTGTCCGTGAGGAGAAATATACCATATAGCTATTATGTTTAAACCCACTCTGTAATTTCAAATTTGAAGGACTCTTTGTAAAACTAACAGATCGTGTTTTTAGAAATATGGCTAGAGGAAAAAGCATAATGAATAAATTACTGGCTAACTCTGCCTAGTGGAATTTCAAGGGAATTGTATTGTGCCTGTACCTTGCTGCACATTTGTGCTAATTTATAGCACTATATGAAAATGAGTGCAGGCTTGTATTGTATGGGCTTGGTTGCAAAGAACCCAAATACCAAAAAGTAAGTGGAAAAAATTAGTCATTCTTAGTTTTCCTAATAAATTGTAAAGCTTGTCTTTGAGGAAGGATGTTGATGCTCTCTCTGGTAACTTTTTATATAACCTGTCCAGAAATTTAAACAGCTCCTACTTAAAACACTCTTAACAATAGGAAGATGTTCAGGAATTTTTTGCCTCTGACAATTAGATATTCCTTTAATTTTTCAGTCTCAGTATTTCAGTGGTTGGTTTCTTACCCATTTGCAGTCACGCGCACCCTGGCATTTATTTTTCTAGCTGTTAATTCTTCCTCTTCTTTTTATAGAAAATTATCTAGTATCATAATAAGTTTTAGTTTTGCTTGGCTCTACAAACCAGACTATTTTGGTATAATTTTGAAGCAGGTAATCCAGTCCTATGCTTGTAGTGATTGCTTTTCACTGTAGGTATTCCAACTTGAAGCTATATTTGTGATCACTGGAGACCCAAATAATATTCCATTGTCCAGGTATGATGCTTGGATGATATCTTGCCTGTGACTTAAGCAACAGTATTGATTTTCCTTACCTTTTCTAGATATAGTTTGTCTGATAGGTTCAATATCCTTTTCCAAAGCAGACTTAGACTGATGATTCATAGTCACACAACCAGAGCAATATCAGTGATTTGGTGCAGATGAGCACTGGCTTTTTACAAATATTTTATCAGTTCTGAAACGTGTGATATTATATTGTATATTAATGGCATTTCATTCAATTTTCTGTATGCCAAAGTTATTCTATTCCTCTTGATTTTCTGATCCTCTGTATTGGTAATACTTGATAAAAAAAATATTTTTATTAGCACCCTTCTGTTTAGGGTATTATTAGTGTAAATGCCTTTTAAAATTGGGTTCTATCTGACCCCTGAATTACGTATTTAACAACAGTCCTTCAGGTTCAGCAGCTGACCTTTGGTTTCCTTTTCCCTTTTAATCAGAAATTTGTTATATTACTCAAAGTAGGTGCTGAGAGCCATGCCCAGAGCTATGTGACTGATGTCAAATTGGAATTAAACATGTACTTCAGAATTTTATAAGAACCAAATATCTGTTTTGTTTCGGGTTCAAAACAGTAGCACAAATGAAACTGAATTTGTTTCTACTATTAGTATTTGGTGGAACAAGAAGAGAAGGAAAGGTGAATTGCAAAAAAAAAGGATAGAAATGTACATCACAGTCATCATATGACTCTGAATTTCACTCTCAAAGAGCTGAAACTCTGAATGATCTGCTGGTACTCCAGGTCTGAAAAGGATGCTCATCTGCGTACTTATGACAAGGTGACCTGCTTAGTGGATGAGGGAGGGGCTGTGGATGTGGGCTATCTGACTTTAATGAAGTCTTTGGCTCCTTTTCCCACAGCGTTCTTTTGGAGAAACCGGCTGTTCATGGCTTGGGTGGGCGTACTGTCTACTGGATGGCCAGGCCCAAAGGGTGATGGTGAGTGAAGTTAAATCTGGTTGGCAGATGCTCACAAATGATGCTCCCAAGGACTCAGTATTTGAGCCACTTCTTGCTCAGTGATATCAACAAGGGAAACAAATTGGCTCTCAGTAAGCTTGCAGATAGCACCAAATAAGGTGAGGGTGCTAATCTGCTTGAAGGTAGGAAAGGCTTGCAAAGGGATGTGGACAGGCTGGATTGATGTACCAAACCAACTGCTTGAGTTTCAACAAGGCTAAGTGCTGGGTCCTGCACTTGGGTTACAGTAGCCCCATGGAATTCTACAGACTTGGGGAGGAGTGGCTGGAAAGCTTACCACTAAGAAAGAATCCTGAAGGCTGTTGATCAAAAGCCAGCTGTATTTAAGCTAGCAGTGCGCCCAGGCAGCCAAGAAAGGCATCAGCATCCTGGCCTGCATTAGAAATAGTGTGGGCAGCAGAACCAGGGCAGTGATCAGCCCCCATACTCGGCACTAGTGAGGCTGCACCCCAAATACTGTGCTCAGTTCTGTGCCCTTCACTACAAGATGAACATGGAGTTGCTGGAGCGGGTCCAGAGAACAAGAGAGCTGGTGAAGGGCCTAGAGCAAAAGAGCTGTGGGGAATGGTTGAGAGAACTGGAATTGTTTAGCCTGGAGTAAAAGGTGCTCAGGGGAGACCTTGTTGCTCTCTATGGCTTGTTGAAAGGAGGTTGTGGTGAGATGGATGTTGATCTTTCTTCCCAAGTAACAAATGATGAGACAAAATGACATCGGATTGCACCAGAGGAGATTTAGATTGGATATTGGGAAAAAATTCTTTGCTGAAAGGGTTGTTAATCAGAAGTGGTGAATTCACCATCACTGAAGGTATTTAAAAGACTTGCTTGTAGCTGTGTTGTTAAGGGGCATGGTTTAGTATTGGACTTGGCAGTGCTAAATTAACAGTTGGATATGATACTAGGTCTTATCTAACTTAAATGATTCTATTCTATTTTTGTCATATTTACAGAAAATTAATTTCTGAGCTTTGTCAGCAAGGTTATTAGATGTTATCGTGGTTTGAGGCTCTAAAACAGTTTTGCTCACTCACTCCCCCCTCTTTCTTCCCCAGTCCTGGGGGATGGGGAGGAGAATCAAAAGAATGCAACTCCTACAGGTTGAGATAAGAACAGTTTAAGTATAACATAAATCACTACTGCTACCACCAATAATAATATAAGAGAAAATACAAGGAAAGAGAATACAGCAGATCTTCACCTGATACCTAGCCACGCCACACAGTGCCCTCCCCCATCACCTGATACCAAGCTCAACTACGCAGTGCACCCCATCACCTCATACCAAATCCCGGCCACGCTGTGCACACCCCCCTGCACCACCATCTTTTCGGTTCTCTGCCCTCAGTCTCAACCTCCCAGACATGACATGCTGTGGTATGGAATACCTCTTTGGTTAGTTTGGGTCAGGTGCCCTGTCTCTGCTTCCACCTGGCTTCTTCCCAGCTCTCCTCCTCCCTGGCAGAGCATGAAACTCAGGAAGTCCTTGGCCAGCCTAAACAATCCAAGCCATAACTATAAACACTGGTGTTATCAGCACTGTTCCCAAGCCGAATAATCCGAAACACAGTGCTACACCAGCTACTACTTAAAGGGGAAGAATGACTGCTGCTGCTGAACCCATGACAGATGTTAACGTGTCTACAATGCTAATATAAATTTATTTTTATATGTTGTGCAGTATATTGAGAGTTCTATATATAAAGAACAGTTATTTTTTTTTATCAGCTAAAAGTGATGTATAGAAATGTTATTCCCTAAGATTAGTCCTGTGTGCTTAATATTGTTTTATGTAGCTGATCTTTTCTTTAAATCCATTCTGCTTGATTAGTTTTACTTGCTCTCTCTATTAATGTTTGACTATGTTCTTTTGCTGTATTGCATATAAATAAAAAAAGCTAATATAAGTCACTATAATTACATCAGAGCCTAGCAAAGAGGGAAGAAGACTATAGTCCGCAGTTAATAAGCCTTTCATTGTGGTAACAAAAGGTTATCTAATTATAGCCAGAAGCATGTGTGTGTATACATTAGGCAAGGTGTGTATGTGGAGTCACACTGAGCCTGTATTTGATTTGCTTGTATAAAGGTTAACCAAATTTTATGCTGCTCTATCGCTCATAGTAGGCTGCCAAACATTTGGAAATATCAAAACAAAATGCATTCATTGCCAAAGAAGATGCTGTTAAGAATGTAAAAATAAAAAGAGCATCCGTATTAAGCCAGCTTCATTTACCCCAATATCCCATATCTGAATGTAGGCAAAAAGCAGTTGTAAAGACAAGAGTACAAAAAGTGAGTAGAATACTGTGATACTTTCCCCAAATATTCTGTCATCATTTTTTTTTTTTTTGCGATTTTCTTTTTTCTTTTTTTTTTTTTTTTTTTTTTTGTGGACCATTTTTTTTAATCCAGCAGTGATCAATTTCTTTTATTTGTTAAATGGGGGCTGTAACCTCACTTGACACATCCTGGCAGCATGAGATATTCTGAAGTTCTCTTGCAGTTTCCTGTGAAAACTTCTTTTGAAATTCAGGAATTGACATTCCAAAACAAGCTCCTCTGTAAGTTATGACAAGACTAAAAATAACCTCAAGGGAGATGTGGTGTTGGCTCTCATAATCCTGTTTGTGTGGAACTTCTTCAAAATCTAATTTGATCACTACAGAGTATTTTGTTAAGGAAGATCCCTAAGGAATAAAATCCAAGGGAAGGCATGATGAAAATCTCATGCAGTGCAGGAAGGTATCTTTACAATAGTATTAATAAATTTCAGAGGTTTCAAGCCTTTGTTTCATCAAAGTGTGCCTCACTGCTCTCAGATTGGAGTGGGTAGCAGATTCCAGGTTTTGAACAACTGAAGGTACTTTTTGCACTCCTGCATTTTGAGTGTTTTCTTTTTTGTTGGTATGAAAAAGCCTGTTGGTTTGATGCCAGTAGCCAGAATCAAAGCTACTCGTGTCTCAGCACTGTATATATATTCGGATGTTGTTGCATCTCAGCTCTTGGCATTTTTCAGTGAATTTATTCTCACAGGGCTGCCAAAAAGAAGGATTTCAATTATTTGGGATTAAAATATTTTGAGAAATTACCACAAACTGGTAGGGACGGGGACAGGGTCAAGTTCAGGCTTCAATTGTGCTGATTTCCAGTTTTTTACTGCAGGATTAGATCAACAGCATGTATTTCCCATGCTGTTGTCTGTTAAGAATGAGTTGAGATCCAAGTTGTTATAGTGTATCTCTTACCTTTTCTAGTATATGAGTTTTAACACTTTAATTGATATAGAGTTAAGAAACTTAGAAGCTAAGTAGGGAAGACTATGCTTCATGAATAACGTAAAGTGTGACAGAGAAGCACATTATTGTTTAAATTGTACATAACTAATTAATTACAGTCAGAAACAATGTTGCTCCCTCAGTTTAAAATCCCCAAACTAACTTGGCTTTGCGAAGTTTAATGGGCCACGTTGGTAAATAATCCTGCTGAGAAGGAAAATCTGCAGGATTTGGACCAGAATTTAAGTAGGACTTCCTTGTTTTCCCGTACCTTTGGAATAGGTTTCAGCATTTATATTTATGTTAAAACTTATGGTCCATCCCAGAATAGTTTACTGCTGTGGCAGAAAAAGGAATGGTCTTTCCACAAGCAGTTTAGAATGTTATAGGTAAAAGCTGACACAGGTGCAATATGTGAGATAATTTCAAAATAAAGCAGTATGGAAGGCAATAATGGGATTGTCCTTAGGTGCAGAACCAGCAAAATGCTTTCTAACTTCTGTCTCCAAACTATACTGTATAAAGCATGTTAACTTCAGTTTTATACCAGCTTCAGACTCAATAGGAGGGTGCCTGACCTTTCTCAACAGTCTCCTCACTCATGAAATTGCATGGAGGGTCAAGTTTGTAGGTAGCATTACATTGTTTTAATGAATTTAACCTGATGCATGCAAATAAGAATACCAAAGACCTCCTCACCTCTGGAGTTCTATTTATTTCTGCATTGATACAGTGTTATAGAGTCCACTGAGAAATTTTCAATGATGTCTTTTTTCTGCTTTTACTGTAACTGTGTTCTTAGCAATCCTAAGCAAAGAACATTCGCTCTGTGACCTCAGTCCATAGCTGTCATCGCTGACTTTGGTAGGTAATTTCTGAAGGAAGAACTTCTCACTTTCTGATTGTTAAGTTACGTATTTCTTTCAGATATTTCTCTGTTGGAAGTCAGACTGTGGATGAATAATAGAAAGCCAGTAGCAGTACAGGAGTAGTATTTATATCTTGTCAAGTGGTAATTTGAGAGGTGAATCATGAACAGTTTTGTTTGAGATTCCTGTGATTCTGCTTTTCCAGTTTTGTAACCTAATGAAAAATCTTTCTGTTCAATTCTCTTGTAGAATAATTAGCTCCTCTGGTCCTTTCATGCTTTCTCTCCTGCTGTCCCAGTTTACACAGGAACAGCTTCCAGGAAGTGTCCACAAAATCATATTTACCATTTCAGATTTCTGTGTGAAGATGACTTAAAAGCTTTGACTGTAGTTAGACTACAGCTTAGTACTTTAATAGCTGCTCTGTTGTTTTAGACCTTACTTGTATAATGTTCATATTTTTTTTTAATAATGAATTCAGTGGGATTAATTATACTGCATAACTTTAAATCCACTCTTTTTTTTTCTTATTTGGAAATGAATGCATATAGCCAAAACATACAGCTCAATTTCTTAAAATACTTGTTGTGGTTTAAGCTGTAAATCACTCTGCCCACCCACTCACTCCTTCCACCTTCTTCCTCCCCACTTTGGCAGGGGGGAGGAAATGGGGTGAAGAACCAAAAGAATGTAACTCCCACAGGTGGAGATAAGAACAGTCCAGTAACTAAGGTATAACACAAATCACTGCTGCTACTACTAATAACATCAATGACCAGGGAAATCCAAGGCAAGAGGACTCAACTGCTCACCACTCGATGACTGAGCCATGAACTGTACTCTTCCGGGTTCCTGCCCCCAGTTTTACATCCTGGGCATGACATACTGTGGTATGGAATACCTCTTTGGTCAGTTTGGATCAGGTGCTCTGTTTCTGCTTCCTCCTGGCTCCCCTCCTCCCTTGCAGAGCATGAGACCCAGAAAGTCCTTGGTCAGACCAAAACATTCTAAACTGAAACTATAAACACTGGTGTTATCAGCACTGTTCCCAGGCCAAAAGTCGAAAACACAGCATTGCACCAGCTACTACAAAGGAGAAAAATGACTGCTGCTGCTGAACCCAGGACAATATTGCAGCACAATTGAGAGGGTTCTAAATAATAAAATACAAAATGAAAAAAGGCTTTGATACTTCTAAAATTTTTGAAAGATCGATATCTTAAATGAATTAATTTGTATGCATCATTTTATTGAATATCTTTATAATAAGTCTGCATAAAATATAGCAAGACCTGTACTGTGAAGGGACACTTGAGTCTGATTTTTGTTTAAACAGTGTTGTGATAGGGCGGATATTTACTCTTTCAGCTAGATAGCATAATATAAACTGGAATAAAGTTATTATTGCAATCCCAAAAAACAAAGGGAGAACAGTGTTCTATTTAATACCAGTAAAATGTGTAAATAACTATCTCAGTGGTGGAGTCAACAAAATCTGCATGGACTGTCTCATTTCATTCAACATTTCCTGAGAAAGTTATTTTTTTGGGAGAAAAAAGAAGAAAAAAAGGAGTTAAAAAATGAGTCATGGTTGTGAGAGATGGCAGATTTCTTCCAGTACTTAAAGGGGGCCTATGAGAAAGCTGGGCAGGGAATTTTTACAAGGGCAGCTATGTAAAGGACAAAGGGAATGGCTTTAGACTGATAGGATAGATTTATATTAGATACTGGGGAAAAATTCTTTCTTGTGAGCTTGGTGAGGCACTGACACTGGTTACCCAGAGAAGCTGTGGCTGTCCTATCACTGGAAGTGTTCAGGCCAGGCTGGATGTGGCTTTGAGCAACCTGGTCTAGTGGAAGGTGTCCCTGCGTGTGGCAGGAGGGTTGCAACTAGGTAACCTTTAAGGTCCCTTCCAACTCAAACCATTCTGTGATTCTGTGATCAGTGAGAGTGAGCGTTCAGGAGCATCTGTCAATTATTCTTGACTCAAGAGACTTCTGAAAGTTGGGAAGCTTGCTTTACGTGATAGATCTGTTAACTAAAAGGACTTTATTCATGGCAGGTCATCCTCAGGTAAGCTAAGATCTCTTTGAGCTTTGTTTACTTGCTTAAGCCAAGAAGCAAAATATGTACTGATACCTACAGGTCTTTGAAGGCCTCCACTTCGGTTTAAAGTTAAGGCTGTTTCTCCAAGGAGATGATAAGGGTTATCATGGAACCAGGCAGGTCATCCTGAGTCCTAGAAACATATAAGGTAGTAATCTAATAATAAAGTTGTCATAGAAGCTGCTTCCAATTCAGTACCCTAACTCTGACAATATCAAGAGTTAACAGTGAAGAATGTAAGAAGAGGCACGCATCAAGTGAACACTCTACACGAATACCGTATTAGCATCCAGTGATCTTTAGTTAAGCACTTTCCAAGTTAATTTTAGGGTATTAAGTAACCCTGTAAAGATCTTTATCACATCAGTCTGCCCGTGTAAACTTTTAAGTATCTATAAAATCCTGTTGAAAGTTGTTCCAAAGCCTCACTGTCTATGTGGAGAAATTCCACATTTTTATTTTGAATTTTCCTTCTTCCAATTTCTTTCAATGACCTGTATTCTCTTATATTGGAAAAAACAGTGAACATCTGTTCTGTCAGGGTGTGACAGACTTCTAGAGATACTTTTCTCCCAGTGATTTTTCCAGGTAAAAAATTCGTGTTTGTCTCTCTTAAGAAAGCTGTTGTAAATATGCCTGTGATTATTGATCTCATCCCTTCCTGGTTCATTACCAATTGATGTGTCCTTCTAAATCTGGGTAGTTCTTGCTTTACATGAATACAGATGTTGCTTTGAGTAACTGATTGGCCTAGTTCAATAGTTTCAAGTTTGGTAATTTTTACTCTGTTTGAATCCTTCTTGGATAATAGTCTCCTCTTTGAGACAACAGAGCAGTGTTTTTACGTTTTTATGATCTGTCTATTAAAGAATCATATTGAAAGGAGGAGATTGAGCAAGAACTTTCTTCTGACCCTTCCATATCAATCTCTTTTCCTCAGACATTTGACAAGTACACCTGTGAATATACACAACCTGCAGTGATCATGAATATTTAGTCAAATGGTCTGCATAAGCTAGGAATTCTGATGTTTGGCGATTTCAATGCTTAGTTAACAGAAACACTTTTTTTTTTTTTTTATTAAGGACACCCCCCTGCTCCTCCCACTTACCCTCATCCCCCAGAAAATTATTCATTACAGGAAATAATTGTCAAAAAACCCAAACCCCACAGACTCCAAACCTGTTCAGAATTTTTCTTTAAAGCAATTTCTTTTCTGTCATGTAATAAATGTATGTTTAATTGTGCTTCCTGATTTAATTGAAAAATAAAAATAATATTGCTTGGACTGCTATCCCCTGTGAGTGAACTAATGAAAGCACAAATATATTTCATACTAAATCATCATTCCTGAGAGAAGAGCTGTTATGAGAACATCCAGAGAACAGCTGGTTCAAGAGGTATACAGTGAGATGTATAGAGAGCAATCCATTTAGACAGGAATTTCTTATGTATTGGAAGCCATGACCAGACAAATATGACTTTTCAGCATAAGGCTGACCAAAGTTTATTGCCTTTTCATTCAGCAGTTACAAAAGACTTCCCACCTTGAAACTTAGGGATATTTCAAAATGAGAAAAATGGTCATACCATATGAGTTCTAATCTCATGTAGACAATTGAAAGAGAGATTTAGGTCAATCTAAACCATCTTCTTTTCCAAAATCAGAACCTAGGCAAAGCTGAATGTATTTTCTGGGTCAAACGAATAAAAGATGTTACTTTTGGTTAATGAAAGTTAAATTGTCTTGCTTCACTTAAATTTTCTAATTACCTGTTTTGTACCAATTTATACTTCACAAAGGCTGGTATGTTGTTGTAGCTCAAATACAGATACTGTCACTCTCTTAGTAAATAGACTTGCAAACCTGAATTTCAAATATTTTAACTGCTATTAGTTAAAAAATATCTATTTCTAAGGGATTTGGAGGGATTTTAATGTTTATTAGTTTGTTGAAAGGTGTGTAAGTCATCTGATGAGCACAGTGAACAAGTTAAAGAACACACTGAAATTAAACCCATACAGAGAACAATTATTTATTGGCTTTGGTAAGAGCAAAATGAACACCTAATGAAACTAATCAAGCCTATGTGATCTGGGACTAGAGAAATGAGGGAAGGGATTTTCTTAAGGAGTATATTTAACAAAATTTAGAGATGAGGTAGTAGCAGAAAGAAATTCCAGAGCTGAATAAGAATTACTCTTATGGTAAACCAGCAAAAAATATTATTCATTAGGATGTAGAGAACTCTATGCAATCAACGTTACTTTAATTTGTTTTCATATTCAGGCTTAGGGTATTATGATAAATTTTCATTTTTTTTTTTTATTACTTTGCCATCATATATTTTCATGTTACCTGTACTTAAATTATCATTCCTTGTCGTTACTTAGATTCTTAGCTGCTTTTATTTTGAAATTGCTTCTTGAGCTTAACAGTAGTGGCTATAAAATAATTGAGATTAAACTTTAAAGACTTAAACAGTATATGCTAGCCGGTGCGGGGTATCAAAGAGGGGCTCCAGTTGTAGTGAAATCTGAAGACCGTAAGTTCACATCTCACATCCCTTTTATAGTGTACTAGGTACGAAGCAGTAACTTTCCACTCTTTTACTTCCTTATCACAATTTAGCAAATCTACTAAGGGTTACAAATATTCACATTATTTGGTGTGTTTGAGATGCACATCCTGCTTTATCTTGCAAACTGTCTGCTCTG
>JASSUY010040277.1:0-58607 GCA_032466535.1 Forpus xanthops | reverse complement strand
CTGAACTGTTCTTATCTCAACCTGTGGGAGTTGCATTCTTTTGATTCTCCTCCCCATCCCCCTGGGAGCTGGGGGAAAGAAAGAGGGGAGAGTGAGTGAGCAAACTGCCTGAGAGGCTTAAACCACGACACTAGATAAAAGGTACAGCTTCACCAGTGGGTTTGTCACTTTGCCTTTTGGGAGCACTCACCTGCCATTGCGTTATCTACTAAAAATAGCATTTACTTTGATAGAGACCTTCTCTACTGGTCTCAGAAAATATTATTAGGCTGCTTTATGAAAGGAACTTTGAGGAAGAGAGCTGAGAGCCTTTGTTAGCTTAGGAGTTGTTACGTAGTGCTAGAAAAGATTTGATTTGGTCTGTTCTTACTCTAAGTTCTACCTGTGTCATTTCAATCAGATGCGTGTACTTTTCTGGTGCTCCCTCAGTTCTCTGGCAATGAAAACATTCTGATTCAGTTTAAATATACCGTTAATTTTTCACACTGTTGCCTTAAGGAAAGGGAGGGGGCAGTTTATTTCAATTAGAGCAAGATTGGATTTGTAATTACACAGGCTTTGCTGGAAGCTACTATCTTATCTTCATTCACCATTTTTCCTCTGCTTTTATTGCTGTTCAGATGTTATTTCGTAGGTGTGGCTTTTAAAAGCAGACAAGAAGTTGCATTGAACTGTAGAGCAATAAATTCAGACTGGTTTGGGCCACTGTGTATAAATTCACAAGATGCATGTATTGAATTCTTTCAGACTCTTTGATCCTCAGTGTTTCAAGTTCTGTACAGTCTATGAGGCACTAAATGGGAGTTTGCTCTCTTCTCTAAACCATTTTAAAATGTGCAGGTGCCACAGTTTTATCACTTTGGCTTTAATGAGTTTTAATTACTTCAAAAACTATTAGTGGTTTGCAAGGAAATCCTGTTGTGAGTGCATTTCTATAGCACTGAACGTAAAACTATATTCAGGAAGTTTATTGAGGGATTAAATGTGGAATCCTGCATGATACTTTAATAGGAAAAAATGGAATAAGGAGAACTGTAGCGGAATTGGGACTGGCTAAATAAGGAACAGAAATTTTAAATTAAGGCACTTTATTGCTAGGGAGCAGATTTGTGCTGGGTCAAATACTAGTGTGTTTTAACTGATCAATTGGATGGATTGAAGAACATAATTCACAGGTGAATCTAGGAGGGATTACAAATACGTTGAAAAGGATTTCAGTGCAGCATGGGTTTGAGAAGAAGATAGGCTAGAGTGCAAAAAAGTGCCTCTGAATAATAAAAGTGGAAAATTAAAAATGGGAGAAGGAATGCTCAAATGCAGAACATCATGCTAGAAGAATCCTGCTTTGAAGAAGTACCCTTGAGAATGCTGTGCAGTTATCCAGCTAACAAGTGGAATTGAGTCAGCACTCACAGTTACAAACCTACTTGTGTGTAGTGATACACTAGAGAATTCTTCGGCCAGGAAAATGCGAACAAACCTGAAAAATAAGATATGTGTGAATTTTGAATCTAGAATAAGAACTCACAAGAAGATGGTAGATATGGATTCCAGGTTATTTGTGAATTCAGAGAAAATAAGAATGTTTGTCCAGATTAGTGTTCGCACTTGAAAATGTGCCACATTTGCATCCTGGAGAGAAAATTGGAAGTGCATACTCTAATGTAGAAGGTGATAATGTGGAATCTTTGCAAAATTGACATAATGTCCTTGCTCTGATTTTGAAAAGCAGTAAGAAAAAGTATGTACCAAGGAATGAAAAGGTTGAGACACAAATAATCTCCCTTTATGCAAAGCCAGAAAGTAAAAAGCCTCTAGGTAATCTCTTAGTTTCTAATTATCTATGTAGAAAGAGATCTTAATTGAAGGAGGTTTTGTTATCAAAGAAACTAGAGGTTCTAAATATTGAAGTGTGATCGCTGATTTTAGGATCTTTCCTGTCAGCATCCATTCCAGCAGTGTTACAAAGATACTGATTCTGCTGCACAAGGCGCAGGCAGCAGCAGTGGAATATAATTACAGTTTTGGTGACTGCTATTAAAGAAAGAGATATTCAGACTAAAACAGATGCAAAGAAGGGCTGCCAAAGGGAAGATTTAAGAGAGCATGGTTTGTTTCGTCTAACAAAACAAGGGCTGGAAGGAGGATACATGCTGCTGTTTAAAAATACTTGAAGGAAAAGATCATAAGATAAAGGACAGCCCTTGCCCAAAACCATGCGTGCTCTTACCAGAAATAAAAGGTGTTAAAACCTAAGGAGCAAGATTACAGAACAGCTATACAGAGAATTAATAGTGCAAAAGAAACTGTTTCAGTGTAAGTTATAGTACTGAGCTACTGAATGGTGGGGAGGAGTGGCTGTTTTATGAGAATGGCTGCCACTCTCCATGGCCAACTGAATCCCTTCTAATGTACATGGCATATAAGAACTCGTTAACCTCTTGTATATAACACAGTCCAGATGCATATGGAAGCTCCTAGCAGCTGCTCCTTATCAGGTCTGCTAGGATAAGGATTATGATTTGTCATTGATTCATCACTTATAGACCATTAAATTTATTTTGCTGCCTTTGCCTCCCTGGTAAAGGGATAGAGGCTGGAGTAATACAAGACACCTGAAAGGTGAAGGAAAATCTGGGGTGTGCTTACTTGGCACCATTAATTTTTCATCAGAGATTAAAAGACTTGTATGCTGCTGGGTCAACAAATAGTGCTGATTTTCTTCCATTAAAAGACTATTCTCAAAATGACAAGTATTAAATACAAACAGGAGAGGCTGTGCTGAAGACTCCCTTTCTGATTAAGGACTGCACTTCCAGGCACAGCTGTGATACAAACCCATAGTCTTTTGCACTCAACTACATGAGGCAAGAAGGCAAAACCACTTTTGTTTTTTGCACTGTTGCCTAAAAAGAGAGTCAAATTTTCAGACCTTGCAGAGCTGTTCCATCTGAGGGACAGTTTGGTGCTGGAAGTAAGGTATAGTCTTAGTGTAATCACATTGAAGAAAGATAAGCATGCCACATGCCTTTTTCCTTGCTCCAGCTGCACATCGCTGAGGTTTGAACACAAGGGACTGCTGCCCCCCAGTTCTGTTGCTGCTCAGCCTCCTCATTCCCATCCCTGCAGTCATGTTTGCTCCTGGTACTTAACCAGTGAAGCCCAGTGTGCCGCCTGATCTAGTGCTTTGCTGATGGTGTTCACTGTTTGCACCTCCTTATATAACAATATTTTTAATTGTTCTTTCTAGTCTATATCTTAATAAAGTTGACAGACTTCACTAAGGGGGAACCATAAGCAGTTTTCAGTGTAATATTAAAAGCAAGCACTGAAACACTCCAGTAATTATATATTGGTGATTAATGCATGTTTAATCCTCAGTAGCAATGTTATTTTGCTTTTTTAGTTGCTATTTCACCATATAGTTGTAACAGCATGGAAAATACACAGCAGCATTTTGAAATCTTTGCCTTTCAGGAAGAAGCTGCAAAAGCATTTTTATGTAAAAGCACACAGGCTACCTGGACAGATGACTAATACCATTAAAGTGCAATGCTGAGTTCAGCAAACTCACAATTTTAGCACTGAAAAGCTTTTTGCATTTTAAAAACCTTGTAAACTTCAAAAGGAACAGCTTTTTGTGCTCACATCATTATTTTATAATTAAGATAATAATCATCACAACAATATCACAGGGGAACAGTCTTCCAGAATGCCTCCAAATTTCAATAGCAAGCCCCCAAAAGTTATTTCTTAACCTGGTCTGTGTCCACCCTTGGGCATAATTTCAGCAAAGCTGCTGTTCCCTGCTCCCTCACTGGCTGCTCTGTGTAAATCACAAATTCAGTCCTGTCCTCTCCTTTTGTCCACCTCATCTGAATATGTCTTCACGCAAGCAAGTCAGGCAGTCACAGAACACTTCTAACAACAAAACAACACCTTTTTTGTAAAGAAAGAAATGCTGGAGTGTTTAAGTAGGGAATATCTGTAGCCTCCTACAAGGAAAGGCAGGTATCTCAGGTACTGCATGAAATGTGGAGTCCAAGGATAAAACTGCTGGCAGTACTAAATCTGACTTCAAAGCATTACTTGTCAGAATAACTGAGACATAAGCACATCATAACTTCAAAACTTGAGCATTGTGTCCATTCTAGCCGATTTATTTCTTTATAAATATTATATTTAAAACTATCCCCAAACAGACCTGAACAATGCTTAGAGAAGTCTGGGTGTGAATACAGCAGGAAAGACAATATTTCTATAGCAGGCTGAGTTTTGTATAATTTGCACTAGATAGGTCATAAATCGTTGGGAAGAGCTACAGATCAGTAAGGAAAGCTTAGATGAGATTGTCAGGAAGCAAGTGTGTTCTGGGCAGCTGTTTAGTGCTTGGGTTCTTATATATATATATATACATATATATATATAAGTGGTTTTGTACACTAGAGATGGTAAAGAAAAAAGCAAGACAAAATACTTCCAGCATGATACTATTCCTATGTGTTTTCTGTCTGGTCTGTAAAATGCATTGACTTCAATTGTCTTTGAGAAAAGGAAAGCAGGGCTCAGCACACTGCAGCCTCTCAGGTGAATGTCATCTCTTTTCAAGCCAATATATTTACAGAAGGTGCATCGTAATTCAACTTAAGTACTGTAAAAAAAAAAAAGAGAGATCAGTTTCCAGAACCAAACATATGCAGGATGTGTTAGATCAAAACTGAGGGGTTGCTACTGGCTTTTGTCAGGTTTTTGTTCAGAGTTGGTTGGAAGGCACCATCCCTGTGGCACACCTGGAAAGCAGCATCACCTCCATGCAGCCACTCAGTCAGTCTGCAAAAGGACCCTGCTGGCCTGGGAGACTGTCACAGCTGCACACAGGCAGCAGTCAGATGCTCAGCAGATATCCTCTTCCTCCACATTGAAGTTGTAGCCACTTCGCATTAATATTCACTGTGACCACTCAGGCCTTTACAAAATCAAGCCACACAGAAAAAGATACTTCTCTTTCCCTCTGCATATAATGAGGAAGAAGACTTGGATCATTGTTATTATCAGGACACAATGCCTTTGCTTTCCTCCTTCACAATAGCTACTTATAAAGAAGCAGCTCTTGCAAGCAGATCTCAGAAAACAATACTCCATGGTCCAGAGTCAGCTCAAAATCACTAAAAGCACTGGAAAGGACTATTTCTCGGGTCCCCAAAATACTCTGAAATGTCTGATTTCCAGGTGGGCTTCCACTGCCAAACCCTAAAGGCATTGTGAAAGACCGGCAGTGTCAAGAGATCCCTCTGCAGAAAGTACCCATAGTAAGCTCCCAATTTCCAAAGCACTTCAGAGATGTGGAGTCCCCAGAACCAATAAACTCCAGCTGACAGCAGGTAACTTGTTATCTTGTTCTGGTAACCTCTATCACGAGCATTCCTGACAGACACGGTATAAAGTGCCCAGCTGACATATACGGACGTTTGTGAAATTGGCAGTTATTCATAGCAGGGAGCTGATGCCAAGTCTTGTCCTTTCTGCCCAGGACAGTTCCTCGAAGGAAGACTCCCATGCCAATATTCTGTCACAAAGAAATCTACTGTACAGTGAGACAACAGAAGTTCCCTGGCTTGATACAGCATTGGGCTGCCAGGTGTCGGAGCAGGTTTTCAGGTATGGATGGAAGGGAGCACATTTCCTGAGCAAGCCAAAGCATGAGCATGGGTGCTGCTCTGCTAACCCTACAAGCCACTTGTGTAACCTTTGGCTGTCATCATGGGGTGGCATGGAGATAGGCAGGCTGCTATTCCAAATGCCAAGTCTTCTTTTGCATGAGAGGACACTCTCCTTGCTGCTGGAAAAACACATGTGCCAGTGCAGCCATGCTTTGCAGAGTTGTGCTACATGTGGGCAAAAGCATGCGTCATGAAGGTGTCATGAAGTATGTGCTGGCAGTCTCAAATCACTGCAAATTGCACAAGGAGGTGGTCTGGATGGTAGTGTAACTATACCTTGAGGAACATGGCACCTGGGCATCTGCTAGGTCTTCCTCCAGAGCTACAAAGCATTATTGGTGCTGTCAGAGGCATGCTAAGGGACAGCAACAGCTCCAAATCCTGTACAAAGTAGCAAACAGAACTTCTAATTAGGTGCTCAGAAGTATATTCTTTTATCATGACAGTTCCTGGACAGCTTTTCTTCCCTAGTGACCTAAAAAGAAAAAAGAATAAAGAGCTTCTTCAAAAGGGAAATCACAATGTCAGACTGTATTTGTAAAAACAAACACATTGCATCTTATAAACCTCATCTGCACAGCAGATTAGAAAATGATTGAATGTAGTTGTTTTTCTAATCCTATGCAGACATGCTTGAATAGCTTTACAAAGACATAGCACTGCAGCTTTCATTTAGCTTGAATGAAACAATACCTGATACAGCTAGTCTATATTTTAGTGTTAGCCTCCTGCCTGCAGTCACCTACTGTGAAGGTCAACAAATGGGATCGCAGAAAGCTCACTGTTAGTACCCTACAACTTTGAGCTTTTATTCAGGTATGTGTGTCAGAGTTGTATATCTCTAATCTCTATGTTACTAAAGCAAGATGACACAGTAGATGGTGGCTCTGCGAAGTTGTCTAGGATTTCATAGTTTTGCTCTGACAAGTCATCTTGCCTTATTCTCATCTTGTTTTCAAGGTCTAGAACAATAGCTATTTTGAATCAAGGGCTAGGATTACTTCTCTAGGGACAAAAGGTACAATAGCATTTCTATATGAGTTCCTACCTGAGCACTGCTTCAAGACCTTCCCTTTTTACCAGAAAAGATCATTTATTTTCTGTGTCATTGTTCCACATTCTGAAGAACTCTTCTTTTTTTTTAACTCTGCCCTGTGGACTTGTCTATGCCTGGTTTGACTTCCGATGCTATCTCCAATGCTCGATCTATAATACAGTGTTTTAAAGCACTGACTTTAATAACCACATGCCTAATTTTGAAAGCTAATGCTGCTGTTATAAACAACTGTTAAATGTCTTACAAACAATCTTTGTGCTCATCTATTTCTCTGTTTATTTCTGGACAAGAGTGTACTTGCATAAGATAGCTCTCTTCGTGTTACTTCATGAATTCATGCCATAGAACAAAGAATGACAAAAGTGTTACAGGAAAAAAAAGCAATAGCCTTGTCTCTCCTGCTCAGAAATGTCAGCATTACAGTGTTTTTAAACCTTTGAGATGAGCAAGGGATTGATTTTAGGTGTGGTAGAAGATTCCTCCATAATCGCAACAACAAAAAATAGCTTGAGAACATAAGTGGAGGTTAGCAGAAAAAGGCAAAGTTTGATGTCAAAAGTAATATAGATTCACCATGGTTTTAAAGAGAAATCTATGTGACTGATGAATCTATTTGGCTTGAAGACACAGATTCAAAAAGTAAGCCACAACTTTATTTGTGCCTTGATTACAGATATTCATATATCAAATATGAAAATTATTGTTGAATGTGCTAAATAAAATGGTTATTTAGCACATGTAAACACATTAGGGAACTCACACTTAAAGATGCTTCCATGATCCATGGTAGCCCAAAATAGTGAACAGGCGCACACATACATACAGAAAAAACCTGGATGTATTCACACCCACTTAAAAGTTCCCTGCAAGGAGTACAGGAGTTCTCCTGGGTCCATTTTAGGGATCATATTAAATTTAAAAGTCATGGAACCAGTTCCATAGATCCAGAGGTTTCCGCCTCTTCTCCTACGGTTGGTTGACCCACCTTGCCTTCAGAGTGGGTTTCAGCCCACCAGCTACACTTGTGATGGCTAGTGCCAGCCTATGGACCACACTGCTTGTCGCCAGTTGGGATTTACAGCACCGTGGAGAACAAAACTGCATGTCTCACCTTTTTAGGCTTGCTTCCACTCTGTCTTTATTATTAAAGAAATGGAAAATTCAGTTGGAATTAGCTTGAGTAAACCAGGAAAACTTCTACCAGTGCTGGTGATGAAATACCATGTAGTCTGTGCTGTCACTTCAGCCATCTGATCTGAGAGCATACAGCTGGTGACTATACTAATTTGCTTCTGCAAGTTTTCAAACTATTTAAGGGAACTTCTGAGCTGAGAAAACTGATGGGCTCTTGTGGCACTCAGCAGCACAGAAAATGGGGAAGTGGGTTCTAGCACCAGAGGAGGTAATTATCCTTTAAACATGAGTCCAGCCTGAGCACTTTGGAAGGAGGCAGGTAGTTATGGAATGAAAGACAGAAAGTCTTAGGAATGTGAATTGGAAAAGGGCTCACTTCCATTGAGAAGCAAGTGTGAACACCAGGGATCATACATCATTAACTAAGGTTTTCCATGTATTGAGTGACGTACAGCACATAGATGGAAGATACCCAAACTTTGCGATAATTGCTGTATGTGATACTACCTCTTCCAGTAAAGTATAAATAGGGAGGCAGAGGAGACTCATTTACAGTATTCTCAGAAATCGTGTCATTTTCCTTCGGCTTGTGTAAGGAAAATTATATGTTCTTGCCAGCAAAGAATGGAAAAATAACAAAGCTCGGGGACTATGTGGTTAGGGGAGATCAAGAGGACACAGTGAAGCATTCTGTTGCTTTACTGAGAAGTGCTATGCCAGTATACCAGGAATTAAAAAATGACCAAACAAAATACGAAAGCACAGACAAAAAAAATACAGAAGCTCATCTGCTAGAGACAGAGTGGTAAAACTAAATGGACCTGCTTGGTGATTATCTATCAGCGCAATTTTCTGGTAGGAATGAGAGGATAAAAGAAAGGTATTCCTTCCTCATGCTGAGGCTCCCACATGCACATGCAGCAGGACCTTTGTAAATTTGCTGCACCTCAACTTAATTTCAAAAGCATGGGGA
Organism: Forpus xanthops; assembly: GCA_032466535.1. Lineage (NCBI taxonomy): Eukaryota > Metazoa > Chordata > Aves > Psittaciformes > Psittacidae > Forpus > Forpus xanthops. Next base: position 49,723 of record JASSUY010040277.1, on the reverse strand, counting down.
AAATTATTTCCAACAGGATGTCACCTGCTGAGTGAGGATACCAGTGAGCATTTGGAGTATCTCAGAATCTTCTCATTTTTTAATTTCTTTCTTTTGTTAAATGTGTGTATATATATATATATATAAACATTTCTTGGGGTGTACAAATGCATTGGGTTTGATTCATCTGTTGTGTTCCACATCAAGTCCTTTCAGTAATTCTTTTTTTCTGATTCCTTCAAAGTATTTGATTAATCTGGGGCAGATTTCTGGAACTCTTCTAAATTCCCAATTCATGCCTGGAGGTCACCACTGCGAGAATGTTTTCAGGGTATCTGAGCTCCATTTTCAGGCTTCACAAAGGGTAGTAATTAGATATTGCAGTGATCATCAACCATGTCTTCTAAACACCATTTGGTGCTTGTACTACCACAGACCCTATGAATTATTAAGTAACCTCCCTAGCAGATAAAGCTGAGAGTACTCACATTCCACATTGCAGTGCACACTGTTATTGAGGTGATGAGGTCTTCACAGGTGTTGCTTTTCCTCCTATTCTGGGTGTTTTGACTGTGTGAATTGTGCATTTTCTTTGGTATTTTGGACTAACAGAAATAAAAACATGAAGTGCAAAACTTTTCATTTAAAGTAATTATTGTTTTCTGTATCTTTAAAAAGACAATTGCACTGATATGGTGACCAATACAAGAGGATCTTGAAAATATGTTTGATTATGCAGGAAAAAAATAAAGCTGATTGTTCACTGTCATTTACTACAGAAAGCTACAAGGACTATGAACTGATGCCTTTCCTCTGAGAACCTAGTAGAGCATGTCAATTTATCTATAGGTTTTCTTGTTTAAACTGCTTCAAGAAACTCAAACACAAGCTATTAAAGCAATGGTGTGTTTGCAATTTAAACATAATCTCATCATCAGAAGGCCCAACTGACTTAGAAAACAAAGTGTATCTTAAGCAAGCAGGCTCGAAAAGCCCTTCAGGCATTTTTCTAATTCAAGACTAAAGGATAACTTCAAAAGGACCTAATTGATGTAATTTTTTCATCAAAGTTTTCCTCTTCTTCTTCTTAGTTTCCCAGGCAAAACCTTTCCTTCATTCTAAACCTTACTACATGTGATCAAAATTCATAATCATGTCTTGGGAAAGGCAGCAGACCTTGCTCTTTCACTAACTTTGCTCATTCTCTCTGCCATCTGAAAAGACTTAACATGCGTGCTTATTTTGTGTGTGTGTGAATCCTTAAATTCATTCACTTTATATACATGCACAATAAACAAGTGCATGAACGTTTGGTGCATTGGAATAAAGTTTCACTAAAGCAAGAGTTACAGCTCTAATAGCTATTAATAGGCATTTTCCAGAATCTTGAAGTTGCTTCCTAGTTCATTTCTATAATGGAAAACTCCCCACTAAAGGCAGACTCTCTTAATCTGTGAAATATTCAGCTAAAAGATGTAACAGGTTAAATTATAAGGTCAAGCTTGACTTTAAACTCCTGTTCTTGAAAATGGAGCTGCTTAGTATTCAGCACTTTAGAGGTCCCTGGATAAACTGCCTGGTGTCTGTGGATGTTTGATCTTTGAAGAGCAGTTTTTCAAGAAGTCTGAACCCTGAATTAGGCTTGTAAGAGATTTTTAACTGTCTCAGCCAATCTCTTGTAATGGAAAAATGTGAACTCTAATCATCACACAAAACGTGTTTGGTGTTTGCAGACAGTTTAATCCGCTGTGTGTGAAGGACTTCCTTCCTTTATTTATATACCAGATAAAACATTGGTCCTGTTGAAATCAATATCAAATTTCCATTGACTTGAGCCATTTCACCATGTGAATACAGCTGTCAAAAATAGATGTAGTTTCTGTAATATGCCAGGCATTAAATACATATTTTATATAATCCTTTCTCTCTCAAGTTTCTGACAAGATACAACGTCCTTTATGTTCCTTGAGATCATGTTCTAAGCATGGCCAAAAGCACTGTGATCTACAAACTCTGATATCTGTGGATGTTTTAAAAAGTTCCTCTCTCTCTTTTACCTGAAAAACTTGATCTCTTAAGCATTCTCAGTGCACATCCATCTGACTGATTAAACTTGACGCAAATCCAAGCTGACAGTAAAGTCTTCCTGTGATTAGAATTGTTCAGTATGTTTAACTCCTTTTTCAGCCTTTGCCAGCAAGCAGCTAAGAAATTGAGTATTCCAAAATAAAATGATGCTGGCATCTCCCCTTTAAAAGGTATTTCACTTTGCATGGCATTATTAAATACTCATAGACACGAGAGAAAACACTCTAATCATTAGCCTATATAGTCAAGCAACTGGGGAGAAGGGAGGCCAGTTGCAAATCTGATTTAAAAAAAGGCACAAAAAAGTAGTGAAATATGTGCTGACATAGGGTTAGAACTCAAGTTTCCCCACACACAGGCAAATATATCAATTATATAGTTTCTGTGTATTTGTGTGAGATGTATTTTATGTATGTAATCTTGCTTTCCCTCAGTGTTCAACCGTCTGTATAAAGCGGAAAAGTGTCAATGAAAAAGTCTTTCTTCATTTTGAGATTCTCCTAGATTCTCACAGTTTATGCCCTGAGACTTTTATTAAGCAAAGGAAAAAAATGAACCCAGACCTCCTACTTCCCTTCTCAGCACTGTAATGGTCAAGCTAATGGAAGACTGGACAGGTGACAGCACCAGCAGCTCCTCCTATCCATCTGCTCCTTGAAGAACAGGATCCTCTCCTTCCATTTTGCATTCAAGCTTCTAATTTCTGAAGGAAGTTTCAGCCCTGTGAATCTCTGCAGTGCCTTCCAGCAGTGTGGAATATCTGAAGTCCTAAAAAGGCAAGATTAAAAACACAACCTTTTCGTGTTGCTGTCACTAACTGGCTCTTTGCTTAGCATGCTAGCCACCTTAGGTGCTAGAATGTCTTGTAAGGGAAGCCTAGGTGAGAGTTTATAAATATATATATATAAGCATGGCAGTACCTAACCATAGGCACAAAGTTTGAGAGAATAGTTTTGAAGCTTTAAATTAAGTATTATTTTACAGTTCTTGACAGCACATCAGAACACCTCTGTGCAGTGTCTTTTCCGTATGATACTCTTGCTAGCCTAGTTCTCAACATATCTGACATCAAAACACATCCTCTGCTTGGTTCTCTATGAAAGCTGATTTTGTTACTGTACACCAAGCAGTGCAGCTTTTAACATTAGAGATTATCATTTAAGCTTTTGATCTTTCATCTTTTTTCTGCTTAGAAATATCCACATTTAATGCTGCTACAGTAAAAAAACACTAGCTTCCAAAAAGCATTAGTGCAACAGTTAGTGTGTTTGCTCTACTATTATGGTATCAGAAGATCCTCCAAAAGAAAACTGAAATGACCATAAATAAGTCAGATTAAAATTAATCTCAAAAGTTGCTCAGTTTTTCATTGGGAGGGCCCATAATCTACTGCAGGGGGGTTTGAACTGGATGATCTTAAGTTCCTTTCCAACCCTAACTAGTCTATGATTCTATGATTCTATGAATATAATTTGTCTAAATTGATTTTCAATATAATGTGTGGGGTATTTCTCACCGTTTTACTTTGTGTAAAGTACTCTGCGTGTTACACCATACTCCATTCACCACTGTAAGGCCTTAAAACAAGTGGAAGAGTGGGACAGTGGGATAACTCATGTTAAGATCACATGGGTGACTTTCAGCTGCACAAATGCAGTCTTACAATGTAGACATTTACAGCTGAACAAGACACCCGCTGGTTCTGTTACAGTCAATGAAGAAAAGCAAGCATTTCTAGGATGCAACCCAGCTTATCCTAACATAGACATCTAAAATAGGTTAGATGAATCATACACTAAAAGTGCTTATTTCTGATTCTCTTTATATTCAGTAGGAAGAGTGACTAGCTCAGATGCAGACTTTCACATAGTAGACATCTAAAGTTAGGTGAGATGAACAACTGTCATGGTTTAAGCCTAGCCGTAAACCAGCCACGCAGTTATTAGCTCACTCCCCTTCTTTCTTCCCCCCGCTCATGGAGGGATGGGGAGAAGAATCAAAAGAATGTAACTCCCATGGGCTGAGATAAGAACAGTCCAGTAACTGAGGTATAACACAAACCACTGCTGCTACCGCCAATAATAATAATGATAAGGGAAATAACAAGGGAAGAGAATACTACTGCCCATCATCCGCCAACCAATACCCAGCCTGACTGAGCAGTGATCTAACCCTTCTAGGTAACTGCCCCCAGTTTATATAGTGGGCATGATGTGTTGTGGTATGGAATACCTCTTTGGTTACTTTGGGTCAGGTGTCCTGTCTGCTTCCTCCCGGCTTCCCCTCCTCACTGGCAGAGCATGAGACTCAGAAAGTCCTTGGTCAGAGTAAACATTACTGAGCAGCAACTGAAAACATCGGTGTTATCAGTGCTGTTCCTAGGCTGAAAATCAAAACCAAAGCACTGCACCAGCTACTAAGAAGAAGAGAAATGACTGCTACTGCTGAACCCAGGGTAACAACCCAAGATGTCTTTCCATATCCCTTAAAATTCTGGTCTACAAACAAAATGTCAACGAATTCTTTTCAGGTAAGCTGAGCCAATGTATAAGCCCTCTGAGTATTTTATTTGGTAACTTCCTCCTAAAAGCAGTTTGCAAATGCCCAGATCATGCCTGATACTCATCACAGACAAGTTTTGTGTATCAATGCAATGACTGTCAAGTACCTGATCAACGCTTCCCTAAACAAAGACTACAAAAAACTCTAACAGATTAATATAGAAGAAGGTGGTAGATTGTTACGTGAATCAAGATCAGTATTAAAGCAACATGAAGACCAAACTACTACGTTTGGCACTGCTCACACAGGACTGTAATTGTGTAAACTGAACAGAAATGTTACAAAAAGTAATAAGAGGACTAGAGAAGAGATGCAAGGCAGCAGAGAAGAAGACTGGAAGCTAATATTTCTTCAGCCACACAACTTCTGCTTATCATAACGGCTGTTGTTTATGCCAGCAAGCTCACCTGTTTGTTTCTGCTTGGTGCCACCCTCCTACTGCCAGTATGGATGGCACTCATCCATCATAGTAGACGCCCTCTCCAGCAGAAGCAAGTAGCTCCCAGCTCTGTAATAGGCTGCATAGACCTTTGAATTTACTTGTTTACTGATAGATTTATGTATTTCACCATTTGGAAAGTTCAGCTTTGTGCTACTGAATGTGTGTATTTATCTCAGTAATACAAAAAATATGGAATTAAATTCTCAGGGGAATTGTAAGAGTGTAATCATACCAGCTGCAACATTTCCATCTAATCATACATCAGTATAGAGTTCTTTATTACACCCTCCTGGCAACAGTGACATCTCTTCATTTATTTGGTTTCTGTGTCTAACTTGCACTATGTGGCTTGCCACAGCCCACAGGTTTATGCTTCTAAAATTTGGTACATTTGCCACCCAAACACTAGCCAGATCTCTATGCCTACATTTTAAGGAAGTGAAACTTTCAAGTCTTTCCCCTCTAGTGCTCTGCAGTTCTTCAGTCCATCTCCTGAAGGTCTGGCTCACCATGTTTCCCTGGGAATCTGGCACAGATCCAAAAAGATAACAGAAATCATCCTTCTCCCGGCATTTTACACCCATATCTTCTCAAAGCCAGGAATGGCTACGTATTATCCTTTTGGAACACAGTGTCTTGGAAGCAAAGTCAGACAATATCTTAACATTTTAGCTCCTCCGTTTACATGTTTCTAAGGTGCTCACTTATACTCCAGTGTTTTTGTATTTAAGATTCAATAAATTAGTTGGGAACATGAGAGTAGTACAGTATAAAAAAAGCAAAAAAAAACAAAAGTAAAGAACATTTAGAGATACACAATAAATTCCAGCACTTACTGCCCTCTCCTTCTAAAAAGGATTTTCTTCATATCCATTTAATCTACTTTGCATATTCAGGCCTCAAACGATAATATCCTAGGTTCAGATTGATAGGAGCTTGAATATCTCCGAAGTCTAAAGCAGCAGTGTCTGACTTATTGTTTAACCCTTGGATATTTATATGCACACGCTGTATCATTTATAGAATCTGTTATTCATCTAGAGTGTTGCTTTTCAGTCAGTCAGATCCTCAGTTTTACCTTGCCAGAGTTGTAATGGGGTTTCTGCAAAGATGCCAGGTAGGGCGTTTGCTCATCTTGAGCATTATGTTTTGCACTACTAAGTTTTCATTATAGAGTTCACTTTGAAAGCTGTTTCCTGGATTGAATAATAAAGAGATAACCATTCCAAAAGTTGCCACCTTGCAATGCACAAAAGGCTATTCCTAAAATGGCCAATACAAAAGCAGGTTCAGCAGTGGCAGATAATCACATTTACTATGTGCTAAATGGTGAAGGGGATTAATGTTGACCAATATCAAGCATAGTCCACAGAAGTCTTGAAATGGTATTAAAGTGTTTCTGACAACTGCAAGATGTGAAGGGAAGGTGAGCACTATGAGTGCCCCTTGACTGAGAGGCGCGCTCAGCAGAAAGGGTTATTTGAAATAGCCCTCATCTGAGGCTCTTCTCTAAGCGGCCTCATCCACAGCTTCTCTTTAAGCGATCGACATCTAAGTGTTGACTTCCTGAACTTATGAACTGGAAATTTAATCTAATTCAGTTTTGCTGTGACTGGTGAAGAAGGCGCTGGTCCGAGCTGTGGGCAGGCCGCCGGCTCCGCTATTTGCGGCAGTCCCCAGGACAACCGGCATGCCTCGGAGGATTCCACCGCCCCCCAGAAGAAGCCGGCAATGCAAGCCTCTGTCTTCCCAAGTCAGTTTAATTTACTGTATTGTTGTACCCACAGCAGCCGAAATTATTGGCTCCGATCCTGCTAGCACCCGTGTTTAACTACACACATGTGAGCTGCGCTACCGAGTTCAATAGGACTATTCTCGAGTGTAAAATAATATCCTTGTCTCCAGTTTGGGAACTAGTTGAAACCATCTATTTAGAGGGGCACTGCCGGGCTAAAATAATGAGTCTATTTAAAACTCCGCCTTTGCCAGCTCCCGCACCACCGGTGGGGGTGTCCGACGGGCGCTCGGCTTCCCCGGGCTGGGCGAGAGCAGGCGAGCGGCCCGCCGGGTGCTGAGGAGGCCCCGAGGGCCGGGTCGGTTACCACCCAGGCGCCCCAAAAGGGTCGGCGAGGGGGGTCTGAATTGAGAAGGGCGAGACCAGGCACCGCCGGCAGGTGCGATGAGGATTGCACCCCGATTATCACCCGGGCGGCAAAAGGAGGGGGAGAAGGGGGGAGAGAGGAACAGAGAAGGGGCGGCAGCTGCCGTCGGAGGACGGCGGAGGCTCGGGCCGCCATCCCCAGCGGCAGCCGCAGGGCCGTGCCCGAGATGGGGCCGCCGCCGGGGCCTCCTCAGGTGCGAGGGATCGTCCCCACAGCCCCTCCCGGCCCCGCCCCGGCCCCCTCTCCGCGCGTGCCCCGGGCGCAGCTCGCGCAGACGCGCGCCTTCCCCGCCCCTCCCGCGGGAGCGCGCCCCGCGGTACAGCAGGGGCGGGGATGCCGGGGAGGTGATAGGAGCGGGAGCGCGCCTGCTTCGGCTCTGCGGGCTGAGCTGCCGAGCAGGCGGCGGCAGGAGGAGGAGGAGGAAGAGCAAGAAGAGCGTGGCTGCGGGTCCCCGTCCACCCTCTCGCCTGGCGGAAGGGCTGCACCTCGCCGTGAGTACCGGCGCTGTCTCCTGCGGGAGGTGCCGTGCCCCGACGGTGAGGAGCCGCTCGTCCTCGGCCGGGTCCGCTGTGGGCGCCGGGGCTCCTCTGAGGGGACACGCGAGGCTGCAGCCGCTGGTGCCAGGGCGCGGAGACCTGGGGGGCGGCAGCGGCTGTGGGGTGGCACCTGGGAGCCTGCCCGGTGCTGCGGGGGTTTTGTGGCGGCTGCCGAGGGGGACTTACGAGGGGCGGGCAGGCTTGGCCCCTGCGCGTCGCAGCCGTGGAGCGAACGGGCCGGGCGGAGACGCTCCGCGACTGCGGCGCGCCCACATCCCTCACATCCCTCACATCCCTCATCCCTCAGAGCGTAGGTCGCCATTTCGTGCGCTGGCCGGCGGGGGCGAGGGTGGCGTGTGAGGGGAAGGAGCTGTCTGTGCTGAAGTGCCGGGATCCGCGTTCCGGCTTCGGCGCGTTTGTTTGTCAGCGCTGTCGGGCTTCGGTATTCTTGCTTGTTTGCTCCTTCAGCGCTAGCAGCGGCTTTATTTAGGGGTAAGCCAGCTGAAATGTGGCTGTGTCCAGAGCTGTTCCCGTTTGCCCGTGGTTTGCTTCCTCTCTCTCGATGGAGATTAATGCGGAAAATTGCGGTGGGGTCTAAGCAGCGAATGCACTTGCTGTTTGGTTATGAAGTAATATTTAACTAAGCCTTTAGCTATCGCGGAACTCTTCGGCGTAGATGTGTTAGTTTTGAAGTCTGAAACATGTTTAAACCAAGGCTTTGGAGTCTTAAGTGTAAACAGCACCTGATTAATAATGCCAAGCTGTTTAAACATTTAAGATCATAGTGGGCTTTGACCCAGTCAATAAGGCTGTTCCTTATTGACAGGTACTTTGTGAAAGGAATGCTGTTTCTTAGCTGTCTGTTCAGTTAGGTAAAACAATGGAAAATGCTGTAGCTAACTCTACAGTGGAACCTATAGATCATGATAAGACATTCTTTTATCCATAAAGGTCCAGTTTTTCATTGTTTCTTCAAAACAGCCTCCTACCGCGTCAAGAAGCCGGTATTAACCACCTCGGTTTCTTTTTTTCTGATGTTGCGTGCCTTTGCGTATTTCTTTCTCTGTTTCTGAGCATTCAAGTACATTTTGATTCTTAATTAAGTATCTTACAGAAAGGGTAGATGGAACCTGAAGGCTTCATTGCATCTAACAGGCGCAGTATTAATAATTTCAACTTCTTTCATAATTAATAGATGTGGTAATTTATGGATAGTAATTATATGGGCTGTGCATAGAGTAGGTCACTCTTCAACATCAGAAGGCATATGGACTTCATTTTGAGTCTGGGAGCAGTGTATATGCCAAGAGATGCATCTTGCTGGTATCCCTTGGCAAAGGATATCACTGAGAAGAGAAGGATACTCTAGTGTTACACATTAGCTCAGAGGACCTAGAAGTTAAAAAACTGATTTGCAGGTGCAGCATGTTTTTAATATTTGTCTAATTTGTGTTACTGGTTGTATGAGTATATGTCAGATGTTTGTTTAGCTGACAGTTGTCCTTTGTTTCAAATAGGAATCGCAAAGCAAGTGATTAGAGTTACTAAAGAGTTTGATACTGAACTCAGTGGAAGTCACTTAATTGAGTGTCGAAGTACAGTGAAATTATTTTGGGTGTCTAAAATTAGCTGTCAGATGGTATTGGTACAGAATTGGGAAGATGGTGTTTTCTGACAATATCACATGTGAAGCAAAACCAGAAAGCTGCTTGATGCTGACAGAACTTGGGATCTATTGTATGAATTCACACGATGGATTGTGCAAAGGCAGTGTAGCTAATGGAAAATTGTACAGCTGTGTGACCACATCAGATGACAGGGTAGTGCGTACCAGCTGGTGTTAATGATGGAGCTAAAATCCTTTCCACATCTCACAGAATAAATCCACAATTAATCAGACTCGTATTGGTATCTTAGTTCTGTAATTAGCCTTACTGTCTACAGTAAAAATAATCAAAAGTAATGATGTTCAAGGTAAATGAGATCGCCAGAATCAGAGTTATCCTCTTGCAGAGGGCATAATATTTATCACATATACCACAGGTTGCTTGCTAAGAAGGGTTTCAATAAGAAGATTATTTTTTTTAGAAAGGTTTTTATTTTCAGGAAATGAAATAAATCCAGTAGATGCTTTCTGATGCCTTCTGTTAGCTTGCTGTGCTTTGGTGTTTCTGGTGCTCAAAAAGGTGATCGTAGAAGCTTTAGTAACCAAGTTGGGGTTTCTTGGAATTAATGAGGTGCCTCCTAATTGACAGATTTTATTGTTTTGAGGATTCCAGTTCCAAGTCAGCAAAAGGTAATGCTAGACTCTTTCTTCATCCTGCTGTAGGGAAATGACTCTCCATGGTAGCTGGACATAAAACATCTTGAATGCACTAAGGATTTGGGTTTTTGTTAATGGATTATTGCACAGCTCAAATAGCTCAATCAGCCTAAAAATTAAAGCTGTCTTGCCTGCGGCTGTGGAATTGCTGTTATTCTGTAGTTTTATTCATTTGTCCCAAATCACCTTGAATTGCAATTACTTACCTTCTGTTAAGTTGGAACAGTACGGTGAAACTGCACTGTTCAGTTTTCACTGGTATGTTCATTTTGTTATGTTTCATGAACACAATTGGTAAAATGGGAATCCATTCAGAAAAAAATGTATTTTAGTAATGTAAGCTGAGGTAATAATGTAGGAGGCTGTCTGCTGGACAGTATGCAAGGAATATGATTTTGCCTTCCTGAGTGGGCTGATAGTATTCAAAAAATTCAGTTATACTTTCTCCACAGTGATAATTTGTTGCATTTTGAATTGGTGAGTATGTGTATTGCCTGTTCTGTTTAGCATTATAGATATTGTAACTTAAGCATTTATGAATGTAGGCTTGTAAATACAATATTAAGCGACTTTGTTAAGAGTTAATCTCCAATAATAAGATTAAAGCGATGCACCATAAGTTTTGTCCTACTGTTTGTTAACCAGGAAAGGATAGTTGCAAGCTAGCTATATTGCTTTCTTCTGAGCTACTGGAGACTGGCTGAGCTTTCAGCTATTTACCTCAATAGAAAACTGAAAGGGAAAAGTGAACAAAGGAGGTCTGTTTTGCCTGTCCCACTTGCTGGGCTGTTGTCTTTGCCCTTTTCAGTAGAAGGAGGGGGTAGAGCTGGGTCAAAGTTGAAGAACACTGAAAAGGAATTCAAGTCTTATATTGAAATGTGAATGATAGCTTAGTTTGAGTGCCGAATGTGTATGTTTGAATTGATTTTTTTTTTTTTTTTCTCCTGTCTGTGGAAGCTTTAACTTGGCAGATGGTGATGGACTGGTATATAGACTGCTAGAAGGTAGAGCTAGATATGTGTTCAGACCCTGATTAAGATGCTCAGTAAACAAGTACATATCTGATGAGACTTATAATACTGGAGATACTGACGCTAGACGCTGTGTGACACACTACACATTAGATAGTGTGAATCAAGGGCAGACCTCTGCAGCTGGCATATATTCAGACTTACTTGTCTAGCCTAATTGCATTGCAAATATTCCTCTGGATTGCTCTTTAGCTTCTCCCTTCTAGTAGATGTTGAATAAGTACAGATATGTTCATCTGGATCCTCTATTAACTGTTGTGAAGAAGCTTTCAAGTGTTTTTTTGGTTTGCTGTATGAATCAGGATAAATGTATCTTAGTATTCATTTTGTGAATACACTGTTTTCCTACACTGTTTCGGTTTTGAAACGGCTCAATTCATAATGTGATTACAGCTTTCCCCTTGTTAACTTTTTAGTATGGAAGCATAACAGCTTGAATTATAAAATGTTTCTGTAAGAGCTCACAGTACCCTCTTTCTACTTTAAGCAGCTAAACTTAATATAAAAAGAAGCATTTCATGCAGAGCATTTCAGATGCACAAAAATAGCCAAGCAATGAAAAAAGGGGCAGTTCAACTTATGAAGACATGATAACTTTCAAAACCAGTGGCATTAGAAAGGAACTAGCTGTCTAAGTTGTCAATTAAATTTGACAGAATCAGTATGTAGTCTCTATTTCTCTGAATACTCATTTAAGACTGCTGAATTTGGATCCATCCCAGTGGGAATATAGTTGTCCTGATACTTTGTCTGCACCATATGACCTTTTAATTTCCTCTGGTTTTAAGTGTGTAATTTTTACTGCTTAACAGCTTGTTTGAGGAGGAAAAAAGAAATGTTGATCAATCCATAGTTTCCTGGTTGTATTAATTAGTTTTTGGCCACTACTTAGGTGTTTCCAGGCAGCCACCCAAAATATTATACTATTTTCGTTTAGCCTGTTACCTAAGTGAGGAGCTGATGGAGTTTATAAATGAGTATAGGTTTTCTTTATTTTTTAGAACTCTGCCTCTAACTTCCCTTTTTCCATGTTTTCAGTGCTGCTATGTTTGTCCAACTTAATTCTGAGGGTTCATTTAAAAGAGTTGCTGTTACAATGTCACAACACTGTAGGGCTCCGTGTGTGTCTGTGTATGTGAAGGCATTGAATATAATCAATTAGTTCAAAAGACAGCTTTTGTACAAGAGTTGGAGTCGAGGAACAGTTCTGCTGGTGGAAAGCAATACTGTGGAGTTAACTGACTGGTGCAAAGGCACTAGCCAAAGGGAGTAATCCTATTGAATACTGTAGCATGGGCAGGGTAATAGAAATGGACAAAATTCAAAGAGGCTGAAGATAATTAGTTATAGAACAAAAAAAAAAAAATCCATGAGGATGACCATGGTATGAAGAGACTGATGAAGACCAAAATGTACTATTTGCTTCTGAATTAGAAAGAAGTGGTAGTAAGGAAAAGCTTGAGAATAAAATTCACTGGGAATCTTAAAGAGAAAAGGCCACTTTCTTGGAAGCTTTGAGTAGAATAGGTTGAGAGGGTGTGTGCATACAACTCTTGTGTAAAAGTGTGTGGCACGAAGCAGGGGTAGCTCCTCAGTGTGAGCTGGGAAGTGCAGCCAGTCCTGAGGAAGGGAACAATTCTGAAGAGCATGTCAAGAGTAGGGAAGTTAGTTACTTGAAGGGGAGCAGAAGAAAACCAAGAATTTGTCTAACAATTAGTGAAGGATTCATTTTTTTGTTTGTTTTATTTATTTTTTATATTAATTGTCAAATCAAGCAATCTGAAGGAAAACATTACATACCCTTGCCGTCATTTAAAGGACAAGAGTGTTTAAGAATTTAGAATTGTTCATCAGTATGCTTGTACACTGCAAGTTACCATTTGAAACAGGATAGAGACACAGTCCTCTTCACTACTTCTCCAGTGTTTAGAAGGACTAAGAAGTGGGGCTTCATATCTTGCTGCTGCATTTCACATCTCTGCAAAAAATGCGGGAGGTGCTTGATGTACCTTCCTCATTACAATATTCAGGTGATATCGGGGGAGATAAGGTTGGCCATGGCTGTTTTTTGGATGGGATAAACAGATTTAGTGACTTGGTTACTGCTGCTTGGAATAAGCTGGAATCTGTGTGTCCCTCCACTAAGCATCCCTCCCTCCAACCTGTAGACTAATGCTGTGATGTCCAGACAAACTAAGTACTAAGGGAAGTTTAATCCCCTTGAGTTGCTACAGTTTTCTTGCAAATTGAAGGTATTTTTCATTGTCAGCTCAGCTGGATTTGGTAATTTTGTGACAATTGTTACGTGGCCACAATCAATCAAAATCTGATGCTCACCTTGGCTAGCTCAGCCTATTAACATCTCATCTGATCCATTTTACTGGTTTTTAATCTGTTCTGAATCTGTATTTCTTACTGTAGCTCAGAGAAGGGAACTGTATTTGTTTTTCTCTCCCATCCTTCCAAAACTGTGTAGGACTTGAGTAAGTTTACAACAGGGGAGCTCTGCATTAAAAGAGAAAAGAACAGAAATTGTGATTTTGCATGCAGGGTTGGATAGACTGAGGTCTCTAGTCATTCTGAGTCTTGGAGCAGTAAGTTTTGTGTTCTGGGTCTGGCTGCTGTGAAGAGTTGTGTTCTCCATGGATCGTGAGCATTTTCAGTTACGAGCAATTTAATGGTTCCAGTATGATTAGGTTTTGTTGTTGTTAAATCAGTTCAGGGCATAACAGCAGCCCATGTTCTGTGTTGTGAATAGAGACCTGAGTGATACTAGAAGTTGGAGTAAGCATTGTGGTGTGTTGCAGAGTCCCGTCACACTATGAGGAAGTTGTTGCTGTCTGGAGCACGGGGAAATCCTTACAGTATTGCAGTGATCAAGCCTGTAAGTCATGCAGCCAAGAACCCTTGTGACTGGAGATGTTGGGAAGTACATGGTCTTTTCAGCAGATATAAAAGATTCCTACTTCCATTTGCCACTGTATTTGCTTACTGTTTACGGTGAAGTTCAGAGATGCCCAGTGGCAATGAATGTGGAAGACAGTGCATAGCTCTTGAGGCTGTTGCAGAGAATTCAGTTTTCTGAGCTCATCTTTCTACTGCAGATGTCATTACTCTTCTGTAGGCATAGGTTTGATTAGGGCATAGTGAGAAATGAGGACTATTATCACTATTACTGCAACTCAATCCAAATAATACTGCAAGGCTGTTTGGGGCATCTGTGGAGATGTGAAGGAACCTACCATTCATATTGGAGCTGTACATACATTATGTTTGGCTTGCTTTTCTCTACTCATGAGTTGGCTTTTGGTTAGACTTGTAAACCAAACAACAAATCTGATGTTAGTGATCTATCAACGGAGTGTATTTTGAATCCTCCTGAAGTTGTCTGTGTGTTTTTTACATGACCCTTAAAAACATCAAATAATGAGGGAGAGAAAATTCTACCCCCTGCTTCTCTGACAATAAAGGCTTAGAGTTGGGAAGCAGTTTTCTCTTTTTCCTGGATATATATATTTATATATAGTACAGAGTAAGTAACTGGACTACAGACCATGCTCCTTCATTATTTATATATATATATATTATCCATGCCAATATTGATATACAAAGTCATGGAAGTTTCTATATAGTACAGCTCTAATAACTTCTCCCTCAGAAGTATTTTATGTATTTATGGAACTTTGGAATCTAATAGCCAACATTTCAGTGCATTACATGTTATACCATTTTCTCACAAACAGTACTAAGCATATAATCACAACATAAATTGCAATTTCAGGGGGGCAATTCTTGCAAGTTTTCTGCTTTCCTGTAGCTTGAGTGCTTCAGAAATTGGTGTCTAGGTATGGACAAAGCAGGGACATCTTAAATTATACATAGGCTATTTCTGCATGATAAAGTTGAAGCGTGAGCAATTACATAACTGAAAAGCAAAGGTCGAAAGCTAAATTATCTGTTAGACCTTGTGAGTGGTAGTTGTATAAAGTGCGTTTTTAACCTAGAGGTAAGAATGTAGGAACACCTAAAGGTGAATGTGTCCACCAGAGGGCAGACGCATAGTTTAGTGACTCCAAAATCCTTCGAAAGGAGACTGTGTAAAAACACACTGGGATAATGACTTAATAAGCAACACAGTATAGATGCACAGAATTTCTTACAGTGATAAAACATAGTAGTATTTAGTGTTTAAGATGAAAGTAAATACACCTGCTCAGAACTCACCTGTGGTTTTGTATTCCTGCAATGGAAGATATAACAGTTCATAGTTTGACCTGTAAATAATGAGTTGTTAACCCACTTACCTTTACATTGAGTCCAGTAATTTTAATTCCAGCATGTTTTCCAGAACTGTGTCCATCTTCATTTGGAAATGAAAAATACTCTTCTTTCTCAACAGTTTCTCTTTGTAGTTAATTTAATTCTGAATTGAAGTTCATGTTTTCAGAATTTGCCCAGCATTTGCATAATTTTTTGCCTCTGCATTGTTAAAAGTGTTTGTATTCTTTAAAGCATGTAATTTTGCTCATCAGAGTATCTTGGAAAAATAATTAACATTATAGGCCTGAAATTAATACTTCAGTAAAGTAGCCTTTTTCAGGAATGCTGTATTGTATTTTTTAGTGAAAGATGATATTCAGTATTTTTTATTTAGCTTTTTTGTTAGGAATGTAGGTGCTTAATTAGAGCATGTCATGTGTTGGCTTTTACTGCTTATGTACCATCTTATGTTACAACAGTAATGTCTTTTCTTTGAATTATTTTCGTGTAAAACCTAGACAATTTTTGTAGGGAAACCGTAGTCTTTATCCCATCATTTCAAAGTTACAGTATTCTTTAGAGAAAAGTCTTAAGAGCTATGTTTGCTCTCTGGGGGTCTTAATTCTCCCAGCTGTGCTGGAGAGAAGTGTCTGATGACCTGGATTTCCAATTTCCCCACTGTCAGTTCCAGCAGGCGCAGTTCCCTTGACAGCGGGTTTTCTGGGCAGCTCATTTGTAACACGTTTTGCAGTTATAATCCAAAAAACTTTATCTGGAGGCATTTCTCCAAGTTATTTGTACCGTTTTACGTACTTCACAGCTGCCTTACCCTCTTGACATTGAAATATGGGGATAGGTTTCTCATCACAATCAGAGAAATGTACTAGCAGCACTGACAGCGTAAGACACTCAAGGGAATCATAGGGATTAGTGATATAGTAAGATTTGTATCTTCATAGTTCAGTTGCTTAATGTGTCATAACTTAAATACAGTGACTGAAACATTACTGCTGAGAACATGTGCAATAGCTATAGCTGGAACTTCGGTGGGTGCCAGGACTAATTCAGAAATTGGCATTAGTAGAAAGATTAGCCTTTATGTGCATTATGTTGTACAGAAACTTACGTGTGTTTCCTAAGGTAAAGCTGTCAAAAGAGTCAAAGATTTCTGTGACTTTCTTCCCCTCCGCTTAGTTTATGTGAGATGATACTGAAAGACATGCCAGCAGTTACTAACCATACTCATGACAAAGAAGTTTCATGCAGCATTTATGTAATTAAATACCATTATTATTATAGTTGGGAAAGTTCAAATATAAACTAATATGTAGCAGCTTGGTTTGACTGCTAATAAAAAGCCATGTTAGTTGGAATGGAAGAGATAAGAGTAAGAAAGTGCTGAAACCAGAAATGTGAAAATAAAGTCAGAGGAGACAAAGCAAAGGGAAGAGATCTATTTAAGTACGTGGAAATAGCTACTTACAGAATAGTTCAATGATTTCTTGTTTATTAAAACAGAGCACCAAGTTACTGTTTTAGTGAATGAAGCTCATATCAAGAAAGAATTATGTTAATTGGCACAGAATTAAAAAAAAAAGTGGAGAAATTAATCAGTTGTAAGATTCCTCTCATAAAGACTGCACATTTGTTCCTTGTCTTGCTGCTTACAGGTGGAAAAAATGGCCTTTCACTCATGGTATCTTGATTTAGGCTCCAGTGATTATTCTCCACGTTAGAATATATATATATGTATAGATGTTTATATATATATATATATGAACTGAAAAAATGCTGAAATGAAATTGCAACTTGGTACAAGCACATATTTTTCTGAAGATCCAGAACAATGCTGATTCCTAAGTTTGAGTGCCTGAATTATCCTGGGTGGTAAAGACATCTGTTTCTGAAAACATGTCTATAAAGATAGTTGAATATTTGCTTTCATTAGTGGCTGTTTTTATCTGTGCTTGTGGGAAATAATTCATAATTCACTATGGTGAGCCAATGCACTACTCTGACTAATAAATGTGACTTTTAAAAATATAATTCAGATTGGTGAAATTATGAATTTCCCTTTCATAAAGAATTATTTGATTATAATTAGATTAGTTTTCCCCCAGTATCAATTTAGTTTTATAATTAACAAAAAAAGAAAGGATCAAAATTGATGCTGTGTTGGCATTGCCTTGAAGTATGATTTGGAATTTAAAATGTACTTTTAAATATATTACTGTTCAACATTGTATATAACCTATCAAAAAATACACCTATTGATAATTTTTAACACTATCTAGTGTTAACACTGAAAAAACAGCCCATCGCTTTTCTGATGGAACACAAAAGGTAACTCAACCTTTGTAATGTAATTCAATTTCTGAACACTAATCCTCAAACAAAGACTTGTGCAGAGTCCAAAATTAAACACTTGCAAGTCTTAAGTAGGACCCAGAAGAGCAGTACTTTTTAGTTCTTGTGGTGTCTTTATCCCGTCATTGCTGTTTCTACCATCCTAGGATAGATTTAAAAATACCTGCTATTCATGCACAGACAAGTAATTAGTATATAAATCTTACTATGACTACAATTATATAATAGCAGGCACGGAACTGTAAAACCAAACTTAAAGGTTTCTTTTAAGAAGGCTTACATACTTAAATATAATCAGACAGTCGGACTTTGAGGTGTCTTGAAACCTTTGTTTGATGTGTAATGATTTCTGAATTTTCATATAAAATTATTGTGCAAATTTCTGTGTTCTTTGAGGCTGTGGCTATCTGTCCATATGCTAGAAATCCTAATGAGATCGTAATTTACACTTACAGCTCCTACCCACAGTTAATACTGTGCAGTACAGGTTCTTAGCACGTATTAAAGGATATTAAAGTTTGTTCAATTAAATATATTCACACTGGTCATAAAAATGGTCTTTAGTTTAAGTACTAGACTTTCACAAGTGCTTAATAAAGTGCACCTCACTCAGCAGATGTTTTCTTTGCTATTAACTAACCTGGAGTTGAGGCCTTTGATCTTACTGGGGATGTGGAAAGGAAAACACTGATTCATATCTAGTGCAGTTCTGAATAGTGCTTTAGTACTAGAAATTTAACAATGATATTGTAAAGAAAATATATAGTATCTTGCTGGTGGCTGAAGGACATGGCACCGTTATACAGTCTAGAGAACCAGGATGGCCAAATCATCTTCGCTGACCAGGCACAGATGATGTAATGCTGTAATCAAATTATTAATTTGGTTAACAAATATGAAACTTGATGACAGAAAGATGATGAATTTTGAGACTATTTCACTGCATTTTGAAGCAGGGGAAGGGTTAGAGCTTTCCCTTACACACCCAGCTGACTGCCTTGAGAATTGGTACTTGTTTGGTTTTATGTTACATTGGCAATTAGTAATCATTAGAGATATCATCATAAAATATATTAAAATGAAAAGCTTTCTGTATTATTTCTATTTATTCTTCAAGATGTGGTTTCTCTAAGGTTAGTTTATTTGTAGTTTATTTTTTGGGTTATGTATTAACCATTCTGTAAATGCCCAGTTGGCTTCCTCTGAGCAAGCTTAAGTCAGGCAGCAGAAGACTTAATTTTATGAAGTGCTGTCTGATCTGATGTCAGTGTTAGTAGAGAGATTTGTGTCCATTCATAGTCAGTTCATTGTTGCCCTCGTTGCCATCAGTTATACTGTTGACTGTTCTTCCATAACATAATTCATGTATTATCCCTGTGGTTTTTTTTTTTTTTTCTTGATTATCTGACCCCTTTACTGCCTTGGATAATTGAAAACTAACTGTGCTGTTTCAGTTCAGGGGCGGGTGTGGGGTGGAAAATGAAGGTGGGGATGGTACCTTACAAGGTGATGACTGTATGGCACCAGTTCCCAGCTGGTCCTAAGTTGTAACCTGTGTGTGAGGTATACTACCACCCATCACCCTCAATTCAAGACTGCCATGGTATACAGGTTGTGTCAGGAAAATGTTGGAATCACTTAACAGTGTATTTAAAGAAATAAAAATAAAACCAAGCTTGTGCATTGTGGTTGGTTTTTTTCTTTTTTTTTTTTTTTTGAGCAGCCAGAATTGTGAAGCTGATTACTCTTGGGCTGATCTGAGAACTTGTAATGTAAGTGATAGGTACAACCTTCTCTTGAGAAATACTGTTCTAATCCTAAGTCGTAATTTAAAGTACTTGCAGGAACATTGGTAATACAGTGAGAAAAATGTGTGCGAAATGTGTGGGGTTTTATTTTTCCATCTGGTGTCATTACTTTAAGATTATGTGAAAATATCTCAGTCCTTGGGGCTTTTTCTGGTCTGCTTTCTGTGTAAAATGGACTAACGGCTCCAGGATTAATCTCAACCTTGAACTAGGCTTTTGATTACTTTGTAATTTAGTTCAGTACAACTTTGATAAAACAAGTTTTCTGCCAGAAACTTTAATCTGGAAACCATTAAGGAAGCAACACAGATGCAGATGAAGTAGGCTTAATATGATGGCAAATGCTGGGAAGTGACCGTCATGTTTTCCTTGAGAATGTAATCCTTTGTCTCCAAATAACTTTCCTGATACTGTTGCACAGTCACAGCTGTGTGTTTAAAGGGCGGATGGGAAAAGTAATTGTCTGGTTTCTGTTGCATTGGGTAACACTCATCTGTGGAATTTAATCTCTCAGAGTCTGATGGTCCTTTCTTGGATGGTAATGGGCGTCTTATCAGATGGATCACAAAATATTCACTGTTTACTGGCCTGCGTGATCAGTAATGTACAGAGCCTAATGTAACTGAGACAACCTGGTAACATTTCCTGGCTGCCTTGAAGATACACAGTGCTTGCTATGTAACCAGGAACAGTTTTGGCCGCCTTGGGGAGTTCCTGGGAATGTTGGATTCTTGACCCGGGATGCTATTCATATATTTAAGCATACAGTCAACTCTTATCAATTGGCCTATGCACAGCAGGAGCTGCCTGGGGAAACTAGGGACTGTCCACTGTTCCTAGCTGGAGAGGTTCTTTTTACCAACTGCCTTGTGGTAATGTCAGTTGGGTGTGCAGTTGGGGACCATGCTGCACAGGGGCAGAAGGGACTGATTTGAGAGACTTCAGCTGAACCGTTCCTGGACCATGATGGGAGCTGGTGAATAGGTATGCTGGGTGTGTACACAGACGTGGTCCTGATACCTAGGACTCTAACTATAGGATGCACTTAAATTTAATTCGAATTTTGTAGACCTTTTCACAATACTGTGTATATGTTTTTAGACCATACTTTGATAGTAAAATCAAGATCAAGCATGTATCAGTTCCATTATAAAGCTTCTGTATCATACTTTGCCTTTCTTATGGAAGCAGTGTGTCTGAAGTGTAGTTTCTATACTAGTCTTTATTGCTGACTTTACATGCTGTTACTGGCAGTGGCTGTAGCATTTCAAGTATAGTGTTCTATAGCTTCAAAAATTGGATATCTTTATTCTGTTGACAGTAATGGTGTGAAAATGTTAGTATTTCATCAAGACAGTAGAGCAGTAGAGTTGAGCTATTGGGAATTGCAGCAAGCCTCTGAGGTTTCAGTTGATGAAGGCTGGGAAAGTATTGCCAAACGTGTCCTTCTCCCTTGGGCATCTGCTTTGCTGCTGTCTGAGATGAGACCTTAGACTAGGTGGATCTTTGTTATGATAAGTGAATGCCAGACTTAGTAGGACATGCAGTACTTTTATCTGCAAATTCAAAGAAAACATGAGACTTAAACCTAAACCAGCTTGGGGCTTGGAAAGGTACTGAACTCTCTAGGTTATCTTTCTGAGAAATGTTAGTGTAATAATTGAATGTATCTACAAACACACCTCTGTGTTTGTGTCTGTGTGTACTAAGAGTTGAAATCCTGGCCTAACTTAAACTAGGCTTTATCAGAATTTGAAGTATTTGGCACAGGATAGTGGGCCAGCCTGTCAACACAACTGGCCTTAAGACCAGTTCAATGAATAGTATCTTTCCTTAAAAGCATTAAGGAATCATTAGGCTATTTTATCTACCTTTGAATTTGTTGCTGTGCTGAACAGGGTGGGAGAAAAGTAACTTCCGGAAGTCCTTTCCAACCTTAACTGTTCTCTAATGTTGCTGTATGTCCTCGCTCCATTTCGGAACATGTCTATAGTGCTGTGAGTGGACATTTCAGAAGTGTTGGAAAGAAGAATGCTTTTTTCTAGTGATCAGGGCACAGAATAAGTAGGAGTTCTTGGTTCTTGGTTTTTTGGCTGGGCTGACCTTACCTTCACAGGGACTTTGTCACTTCTGTTCTCTGTGTCCTAACTGCCAGGACTCAGTGAAAGTTTCCATCTGCCCTGAGTTCCTGTGCAACAGGGAAAGCCTGGGAGGACTGGTATGCCAGATTATGCTCTCTTGGCCTGCATTCTGTAACAAATCATCATCAGCCCTGCTCAACCAGCTCTTCTCATATGGGGCTTAACTTTGGATCTCCCTTCTTTAGGTGTGTTCTCTAGCCACCTTGCTGAAGAGAAAGTGGTCAGTGGTACCTCTTCTGCTTCTCAGAAGTAGTGATCCCCATCATGTCTGACTTTCCTAGTTCTTCTAGAGAACTATAAATTTCAGGTGCTTAAGCATATTGACTTAGAGAGCTGTAAGGGTGTTCCACAAAAGATAGGTGTTTATCTACCAGAATATGTGCTTCTGTGCACAGGGGAATGAATGAAGTCAACTCCCTAGAAAATTATAAGGCTGTACTGGGACTTGTAAGCAGATACCCAAACGCATTATACATCCTAGGACTTTCTGATGCTACAAACTGAACTGCTGTTCAGAATTTAAGTGGGATAAGGTGAGTTAGCATAAGGTTTTATATTAACTTCCTACCCTAAAGTTATAATCTGCTTTATTAATGGCAGAATTTTGTGTTGCCATCCCATCCTCCATGATATGAATACTTCACTGAACTGGAGCATAAGACTCCAGTTAAATTTCCTAGAAGAAGTGGTGATAGGTCTCCAATTTATATTTTTACTAAAAGACTAAACTTCAGTTCACATCACTGTGCTGCTTATGTATACCACAAATGCTACCAAAGAACTACTCATAAAATAAAGAAAAAAGCACACAAAGCAGCCCTACTACGTGAGTGCAACTCCTAGTTTGGATATTACATTTGTGAATAGAAGACATTGATTTGATGTCAGTAGTATTTTTAACAGGATTATAAAATGCAAATAGCATTATGTAAGACAGATTACCTACGGCTTTAATACAGGATTGATTTTAAGCCAGAGACTACATTTTGCTGGGTTATGTATGTTTGTTTATAACAGAGCACATTAGGATTAGGTTCAGCCATTTTCCAAATCCTTGCTATTTTCAGGGTAGATGACATAATTTTTTTAAACTCAAAATTATTAATTTAAAATCTGAATTGTGCTTGTTTTTTTTAATAGCTTTCAAGGTGGATGCCTTCTTTGTTTAGGGTCACTACAGTCTGGTTTGTGTAGGTAAAAATCAGAAATTGTTGTTGTCCATCATACCCTATATAACTTTTTTCCTAAGGCAGACAGCCACCTTGTTCAGAAACCAACACAAAAGACCAAATCCGTTTCCTGTGTGGCAGAACATATGTGGATGTGATGTTTCCTTTTGGAAAGCTAAAATGTTTTATGTACTCAGCA
Organism: Forpus xanthops; assembly: GCA_032466535.1. NCBI lineage: Eukaryota > Metazoa > Chordata > Aves > Psittaciformes > Psittacidae > Forpus > Forpus xanthops. The sequence goes on along the minus strand of JASSUY010040277.1, from coordinate 26,656 downwards.
ACTAAGGTTCCCGATTAAGTCTTAACTGGAATTACAGTTCTGTCTCCTCAAACTAGTTTCAGTTTTTGTATTTCATTGTGACTTATGCCCAGTTTATTCAAACATGTTGACATCTTTTAGTTTGAGCACTGGGTTTCTTTCAAACCTTTACTAGCCTGGTGCTCTTTTCCCAGGGAATCATCTGGCAACATTTCCTGAATTACAAGGTGCATTTAATATGTACAGGCCAAGGAAGAAAAAGTAGAAACTGATGCAGGAATGGGGGAAAATTTAAGCACTTGTGTAATGTTAGTATTGCACATAAATATGCAAGCAAAAAAATCTCTCAAACTATGGCCTGCATATGGATAGCTTTTTCCTCTGTTTTAAAAAATAAAGATTTTCTTGTATTCTGTGACTTGTGTTAATATCTCTTATTACAACTGGAGAGTTTTCCCGATGGCTTAGTTTTCATTTCTGCAGAGCTTTGTTCTAAGAGTACCAAAATTCAGCTCCCAAATGCTATTTGCCATAAGGAGTTTGAATGTTACGGAGATAATCTAAGCCTATCCTTTTAAAAGATAAATTCCTGTAGTACTCTCAATCTGCTACATCTAGGTAGTATTCAGATGGATGCTGATGTGCTCTGCAGAGGGATAGTAATTATTTCTGAGAAACCTGAAAAGTGGGACACTGACTTTCATGATTATTTGATGGTGTTGTCTTCTGGTAAAAAATGGCTGGAAGGCACCTTTGGAAAAGCTCTTTTTAAGTGATTACATACAGTTTATGTTCAAACAGATAAAAATACAATGGGGTATTATGTTCCTTAAATACCAAGGAAGCAGCTGAGAAAGCCCATAGCTTCCTGCCGAGCTCTGCTCTCCCTGTACAGTTCCAAGTAGGTAGGAATTAGTCCTGGAGATGATGTGTGCTCAGCTGTTAAATGACATCTGATCACATATCTGTGATTTGCATAGCTTTCACTTGGGAATGGTGCTTTCTTGCTGTGCTTTTGGTCTGCATTCTGAAGTGCTGAAACAGAGAAGAGTGAGTGTTTGAAAGGGAAGAATGAAATCTATTGTTTGGCAGCTTGCTCCAGGCAGTAATGATGCAGTGATTTCCTTCTGGTAAAAATGAAGTGTAGGTATGTCCACTGAAATTATTTAATTAAGATTATTTATTATTCTAATTAAAATACTAATTTAATAAGGATTATTTAGTGGTGGCCCAACATATTTCAGTAACTAATTCCTCAAACAAAATTTCTTTTTCTTTTTGCCTCTCCTATGCTCCCATGCTAACCCCAGACCTCTTCTGTGCACTCTTTTCAATCATAGAATCGTAGAATATCAGGTTAAAAGGGACCTCGAGGATCATCTGGTCCAACCTTTCTTGGCAAAACATGATCTAGGTTATGTGTCCAAGCACCCTCTCCAGGTAAATCTTAAAAGTGTCCAATACTGGGGAACCAGCCACTTCCCTGGGGAAATTATTCGAATGGGTGATTGTTCTCATTGCTGTTGTACACAATTTTTCACAATCTCCCAAGGAGTAACTTGTGCCTATTACCATTGTCTTTTCCATGTGACCCCTTGTAAAAAGGGAGCCTCTATCTTCTTTGTAGTCACTGTTTAAGTAGAGAAACATGGTGATAACGTCTCCCTGAACCTTCTTTTCTCTAGGCTGAAGGTATTTCAACAAATAAAATTTTCCTATTAGGGGATGTTTGACTTGAGTGAGAAGTTGCTTCCTTTTCTTTGGACTGATGCAGAGAGGAAGTAAACATACAGATGTGTAATAAATGTAACTGCAGAGTGATGCCTATTAGATTTCACCATGTCTTTAACTGCATAAGCTCATTTAAACAAGGGAGAGAAATGGTGCCTCTGAAACTTGAGGCATATGACAGCTCTTGTAGTCGGTAAAATGAAACAGAACTTGTCAGTGAATTGTTTAGCAGTGAATTAGTGGAGCTGAGGTAAATACAGCAAGTGTCTAGTAAGTTCTTCACTACCTCTGTTTCACACCAGTACATAAACTGAAGCTGTCCTTTCCCTTAAGAGGGGAAGGGTACCTGTCCCCTTAGGGGGAGGGTAGGACCTCTGGTCTGGCAGATCTAGAAAAAAAGCTGTCTGAACAAAAGGTCATAGGTTTGTTTTATGCTGTGGATGTCAGCATGGTGATGATCTACCCTTCTGTTTTCCAAAGCTCTATTAAACCACTGTGGCCCAGCCTACGTTACTGCTTATTCAGCCTGTTCAAAGAATTCAAACAGTGAGCTATGGATTATATCACCTAATTCCACTGTGAAATGAAAGAGAATGGGTGGTCAAAAACCTTCTGACAACAGCTGTTTTGCTCTGAATAATGCAAATGAAGCATCCTAACCCAGTGAACAGGGAGCTTTTCTTCTGTACCCACAGGTCTTTGTTCTTTTCTATCAGATTGCATATCTTTTCATCTCTGTGATTAGCAGAGCTGCTATGGTCAGTCTGAAATGGGAAGTGCACATCTAGCGGATCTTGAACTCTTGCATTTAGCAAATCTCTGCACAAGCATACATAGCTGTATTTCCAAGCTTCTTAATGGTCAGTAACAAGCTACTGTAAGTTAATTCACAGATCACTGCTTAGTCCAGTTCCTTTGTCAGAGATGCGAGGAAAAACTAGTATCTCTGCATAATAGAAAGACCAAGTGTATTGCAAGAGAGGGAATATTTAGCAGGTTTTTTTTGTTTGTTTTTAATTCCCCCATCCCCCAATAGCAAATGGTGACCTTAACAGGATCTCTTCCATAACCAGTTGTTAAATATAAGCAGAAGTTGAACTGTTAGTTCAGCATGGGTTTTGAGAAGGTAGCTGTATCCTAAAGACAGTTTTGGAGACTTCTGTCTATTAAAGTAGTAATATATTAAGATTATACTGTGTTATTTCTAAGAAGCAAATTAACAATTTCTATACATGAGAGAAATGACAAGACTGGAAGATTGTTTTCAAAATGTTTTCCAGTGTGACAGTAGTTGGCTTTGGTTTTGTTCCCTGAGATTTGAGAGAGAAAAGAGGTTTTTGAGGGAAGGCAAAAATTACACACTAAATGCAGGTGCAGCTGTATCATGGATTTATACTGTAAATATCAGACACATATATGATGGACATAAAAAAATCATGTTATGTTTCTCAGTTGTTTTCCCAATACTTTGTTTTTTTTAACCCAGCGATGGGGGTGCACTGACCTTAAAAAACACAATCATAGAGCAGTTTGCTTGAAAATACATTTCTCTTGCAAAACCCAGAAAGTCATTAGTGAGTTTGGGTATTTGTGTTGTCATGGACAAATACATGGAGACACAGATGCAGAGTATAGATTCCTTATTTATATGGGCATCCATTTTGAACTTAGAATCATAAACCAGCACAAACTGAAATTTCATTTGTGAAACATACTTTTTAAACAATGAGTGCAGAATACCATATTATAAGTTAGGACTTAAAAATTATTTTTAATGAAGTAATTGAAAGTGTGATAGGTAATTTTTCCATCGTCTTTGATAGCAAAGCATCTTTAATGCTTTATACATATTTTGAAACAAACTTATGACATGGAAATGCATATGCAGAGTGACTTATAATTGTTCTTTTAATTACTTCTGGCATAAATGCACGATTCAAAATCATGTGATATCCTTCCCCAAGAGATGTAATAATTTAATGATAGCTGCTTTTTAATATAACTTTTTTACATACAGACGCTTGTTCCACTTCAGCTATTTGATTTAATATATGCTGTTAGTTGAAGATGATGTCATTCTGCATTAATTCTTATCTTAAATATTACTTAACTTTGCATCATAAAAGCAAAAACCCTAAAATGTGTCAAGCTTGCAAAATGGCAGCTTGTCTGTGGAGTGATGATGTGTCATTTCTGGGTGTATGAGCAACTGCCAGGCCCTAAAATGCTGTGGAGGGGAGGGAAGCAACAGCTCTGGCTGGCAGAGCATCCTGCCCAGGGAGAGAATGGTTTGACTCGGTGCTCCCAATAAGTGTGCTTGACTTTTCAGTATATTTCCAACCTTTTCTTGCATCAAAATAGCTGAAACTTAAGAGCAGCCTAACAACATTGTCATTATGTGTAGTCATTTAGAGAAAGCTGACTGATTCAGACTTCTTTTTAAATGGTTGCACATGTAGAGGCTCTTCTGGTTTTGCAGTGTGTTGGTTGTTATGTGTTGAGTTGGACTTTCAGTAATTCATTTCTATAATGTTGCCCTTTGAGATCATATTTTTTCTCCTATGATTCAAGATTCCAGTAAATTGCAAATAGGCATCTTTGTTCTTTATTTTCTCCCTCCTTCTGTTAGTCAGTGTTAGTGTAAGGGTTTCAATGTGCAGGACAGTAAGAAGCAGTTGGTGGTGATCAGATTATGAAACCTCACAGTTCTCAAGGGGTGGTAAGTGACTGATAATGGCAAGATAACAAAAGATTTCTTTCAAAGAATTGTGAGGAAGAAGCAGAGAACTAAAGATGTTTTCATCTGTATTAACACAAGAAATAGGCTGCACACTAGAAAACTATGGGGGAAATGAGAGAAAAACCACTTGGGAAAGATTAGGTTGTCTTAAGGACAAAATTTAAAATGAGAACAAGAAAATGCTTTTGTAACTTTTCAGTATATTCCGATGATAATTTAGACTTTCATAGAATCTTCACTTCATATGTCAGTTCCCTCCGGATATGTGGATGCATCTCTTCAGGTCCATCCTTAGGTGTGCTTGAACCTGATTTCCTACAGCAGGTAGTTCTTCTTATCCCAGTCCCTGCCTTTGCCTTCTGCGGCTTGGGTTGGTGTGGCTGGAGCAATTGCTGGTGAAGAGGCAAAAAAATAATTGAGTACCTTGTCCTTCTTGTCCTAGATAAGCTGGTCTCCTGTTTCCTTCTGGAGAGGGCTCACATTTTTCCTGGTCTTCCTTTAATCGCCAGCTTACATATGGAAGCTTTTCATGTTGCCCTTGATGTCCTTGGACAGATTTAGTTCTGTCAGCGCTTTACCTTTCCTAATGTGATCCCTGACTACTCAGACATTTTCTCCTTAGTCCACCCAGGCTACCTTTCCTTGCTTCCATGTCTGCACACTTCTTTTTTTGTGTCTGAGTTTGTCAGTAGCTCCTTATTTATCCAAGCAGGCCTCCTAGCATTCATGCCCTACTTTCTCTTTGCTGGGATTCATCACTCCTGAGCTTGGAGGAGGTGATCCTTGAGAATTAACCAGCCTTCTTGAACCCCTCCTCCCTCCAGAGAACTTGATACTCTACCAAGCAGATCCCTGAAGAGGCCCTAAGTCAGCTGTTAGGCTGATCTCAGTCCAGGGTAGGAAGCTTGCTGTGTGCTCTTCTTGCTGCACTAAGGGTCCCGGTAATCATGTCTAGTGTTGCTCTGATGCCATTTTCCACTCCCTGTTGCACTGTTGTTTTTAGGGTCATGTTTATACATCTTGAAAGGAAATGCAAAGATTCCACACTATCTCTAGGGCAGCAGCCTCATGCGTGTGAGGCTTTCCCTCAGTCTTTTTTCTTATCAAAGAAATACTCAATTAGAACACAAAGGAAAGTCCTCCCATATTCTGGGCTGGACTCATTAAATTTGTAACAGGCTGTTGTAGCCCTGTCTCTGTGACCACAGACATGCAGGTAGAGAATAGAGCTGACAGATGAATGCAGTGTAATGCGCTGCTCAAGAGGAGTCTGTTCCAGCCTTGTCTCCCACTTCCCCTGAGGCAGTTTGTCTCATTACAGTAGTAACCTCTTTCAGTCTTACTGAGGTGTATTGCAAAGCTCACTAAAATATGATTAAAATGAAATAAAACTTTTAACTTGTTTAGAAGATGAACTATTAAATTCACGGGCGTTAGTTGATCATTGTCTTTTGCATGTTATTTGTATTTGAGAGTAATTACCTGTACTAACTAAATTTTGATTTCTGTATTTTTTTTGTACATTTTATGTTTAGAAATATTTAAAAATCTTAATTTTTGTAGTTGATTTATGTCAGAGATGGAATTTTAAACTTTTTTCGAAGTCAGGCTGTGCTTAATGTTCAACTTCTGAACTGAGATGTCTTGGGTACAGTTAGAAACAATGTTGAATCTACAGTTTAAGGTCAGTCTTACATTCTTGCAATGATAGTAAATATTTGTGTTAATTGACTGAAATTGGCTTCTATATTCATTGAAAGGGGTTAATTTATGATATCATTTAGCTCCTAAAAAAGCATAAATGCGTAAGATGGGGATGGGTGTGGAACTCTGTCTCGGAAGCATCTGTGAACAGAGAGGAACTGAGACTGTGCTGCATGGAGATAGAACAACTTCAGGCCATGAGGAAATGACATTTTCTTTTGGTTCTGCCTGAGAAAGCATGGTTGTGGCCCTTCCACTTTACTACTTTCCCATCCTCCATGAGTTTTTACCTCTGTTTTGTGCTACATCATGAAATCTAGGTCTGACAGAATGCATTTTATCAGACAGAGCCCTAATTTGCCATCCATTAATAGTTGTTTGGTGTACCGTGGAAGAAGCAAGCTAGGATATAAACTCCTTATGGCCTTGCTTGTTCTGTGACTACGCAGGGTCCCATTCCCTCTGTTTGAGCTGCCCAGATGTGACTTGGCCTGTGGTGTTAAGCTGCAGGGCTCCTGTGAGTCTGAGATGGACAATGAGCCACCTAGACTTCAGACAGAGAACATGAACCCCCTGTTCTTGTATAGGTCTAATGATTAACACCATGAGGCTAACAAGCAAATAAGCCCTTCACCATTCCCTTCTTGGTGAGATACTCACCTGTCTTCATTGGTTTCTGTTGACTGGACTATTATTATTTTCTTTTTAGTTAAAGTGAGTTTTTTTGACCAAGTAATTTATAGTAGCACCTGGTTAGTACTAATTTACTAGTATAGGTGTGAAGAATGAGATGGTAAAAGGTTTCTGTAAAAGGTTTTCTGTAGGAGCAGACACACCTACACCCAAAATTTAGTTCTGTTTCCATTGGTGTGGTAAGAGCCAGCATACTGAATCACACCAAAGGTCCTACTGTCAGAGTGTCTGGGGTCTGATGGTAGATCTCCATGGAGAGAACATAAGTGAGATCCAGTGTACTAAGTCACTTGTTGTTACAGGCTGTGTTGTAGGTTTTGTGTCTTAAGTCTAGTACATAGCTTCTGTTTAATATTCACCATAATCTATCGTAAAATTAATAATTACAAAACCACTGGATGCTGAAACACTGAGAACTTGCTTTTAGATTTATGGATATACTTGTGTTAGATTTCATAGTGTTAATCACACTGCATGGGAATTTACTCATCATTTACTTCTCCAGAAAATTTATTTCAGTTTGGCACTGAAAATATTTGATTATAAGTATATTCTTTGCTAATTTTGTTCTGGCTTGATGTTTCATATGGAAATCTGCTATCTCCAATGATGATGACTATTCAGGACTAAGAAGGTAGTTCAGTGACTTATGAACATATTGCCATAAGCTTTCATGGCATATTAATTGACGCTTAATTTTAGTGAGACTCTATTTTGCTCTTTCAATACTGTGTTTCAAAATAAAACTAAGTGGATATTTTTAAGCTTTGTATTTAATTAATCATTAATCTAGGAAAAAAAAAAGTGAAAGTTTTCATCTGGGAACTGGGAAATAATTTTACAGCTGCTACTATTTTACTGAGAAATTCACAATGTAAAACTAAATTATCTGTTCTTGTATGGTAAAACCTTAACGCTCCATAATGTCCAGAGTTTGCTACTGCCTGAAGATCTTGCACACCTTGGCATTTTTGTTTGTAAGGCCCATAGCGAAGTGCTCCTAGAGTGGTCAAGTGTTTTCCTTGTCTGCATGGGTCAAATTTGGTGACCACGTGCATAGAAACACTTGTGTGCTCTGAAATCTGTCCCAGTTACTGTGAAGTCCTCCAGCCATGAAAGACTTTTTATACTAGGTCCAAGGTATTCAAAGAAATACTTTTAGGTATTGAAAACCGTACTTCCATTTGGGGAGAGAAATTGGCATAGATTCTCTGATATGTTCCGCCCAGCTTACCCCTCTGTGCCCCAGCACAGTCCATGGCTCTGAGGGCTGCACTCTGACTCCTCACAGGCCTTCTCTTCTGATCTTGTCAGCCTCTGCACCATCTGTTTCAATCTGCTCTCGTTGTGTGCTGGTGCAATCACTCTGCCCTAGCACAGACAGCAGAAAGGTTGAAATGCCCATACAAGTTGTAAGGCTGGATGAGCTAGGTTGGAGAGATTGTGGCAGCGCAAATAATTCCCACTCATGGCTCGGCACTGGTCCTGTCTGGGCTTGAGCTTTCTGTTGCTGTCTTCAAATGTTTTTTTTTTTTTCTGCTCTGCAGTCCTTGGCAGGTGCAGGAGGAGTTTGCCTTAGGTTCAGTATGAGATCCAAGTCAATCTTATGCATTTGTGCATTAACTGCAAGCTAACAACTTCTTCTGAAGTTTAGGGTGCTGGCTGCGTCTAAACTCTTTCCAGTAGGCAGCCTGAGATTCCAGCATGCAGTTCAGAGACCTAGTCTGATTGCTTTCAGCCTCCCCCAGCCTGGCAGGGTTTGCTTGCTCAAGGCCAGCACAGAGAACCTGAGTAGGCATGCTGTTCTTCATGGGATATCTGAGAAGCTGGTTATACTCAAATTTTCATACAGAGCTGCTTTTACATGGCTGTAATGATGATGAGCACGCCTGTGTGATGCTGCCTCTAATGCTGGGAGCCGCAGCACAGACCTCAGAAAAAGCCACTATGTCACTATGGGAGCCAACTTCTGGTCCCGTGTTGTCCTGGAGATGGAGGTTTCTGGCACCTGAACTTTGGGTCTAGCTACACTGTGTCGTGCTATCTATAGAGACACACAGTCTGAAGCTGAACACTGCCTCAGCTTGTAATGTTAAAAGAACAAAGGTGAATGCAGCTAGCTTGTAATGAATGAGGGTGGAGGATAAAAAATAGGAGGTAAGAGAATAAAAGAAAGTCTGACAAAAGCATGTCTTATGAGGGAGGGAAGCTTCTCTAGTGAGGGAGCAGAAGATGAGCATAGTGAGGTTTCCAGTTGTGAACCCTGGACTGGTTTTGTGTCTTTACTGTTGATAGCAGTTTGATAGAAATGACTTGGGGGCTCAACTGTGTGGTCTCTCCTTCAAGACAAGTGTCTTAGTCAAGTTCAGAGTTCTGGGCAGGAACGAATGACACCTTCTGGACCTCCTGAATGTCCTAAGGAGGAGTATCTGACACTTTCTGTAATGATGGTGGCTTGTGTGCTAAAGCATGTAGTGACCCAGCTGCAATGAAAGAAATTGAAAGTACTCTTGAGAGTAGTGGCTTCTCTGGTTTACACTCGTGGCTTGGCTATGGAACAGGATGGGTTTTGTTCTGTTAGGCAGAAGTGGGTGCTGAACCAGGAATGGGGTGGTATTAATATGCCTAAGGTAATTGCAGTCTCCAGCATGTTTGGATCCCAGATGACTACCTGCCGTTGTCCAACCCCAACTCAAACTAAAATGATAACCTGACTAGGCATGAGAAGTAGGAAGACTAATCCTTCCTAGGGAAGTAGTTGCCTGAAATCTAGAACAGAAGCTTTTTCTCTGGAGTGATCTTCAGATTTTAGGGTTTTAAATTTCAGTCAAGTTAGAAGTCCTGGTTAAATGATTGGCTAAAAGTAGGGAGAGAGGGAAGACCCAGTTGCTTTTTGCGCTTTTCAGTTCAAACTGAAGAATAAGTTTGTCTAGATTTACCTGTTCTGTTTAGCTTTAAGAGCAATAGTTACAATGTAATTCCATTTTTGTTTCTGTTTAAGCTATCAGGCCTTAGAAGCTAAAATCTCCAAGAGGGAAAGGTTTGCTTTAGATGAAGAAAAGCGTTTGGAACATATGGTAGAAAGCTTCACAATATACATCTGTAGCTGAAAGTCAAACAGTGCAATACTCTTAAATAAGAGAAAAAGGTGTGGTGTTTCAGGGTGGGGTTTTTTGCCTTACAGAAATGTAAAACTTGCATGTCATGTCATGGAGTATGTAAAAGCATGGAAAGCGGAACTTGGGTGTCAGGCTCAGCAGGGATTCTTATGGCTTCCTTTCATGTTTCTCTCCTGCTTAACGTCTCATAAATCAAGATAAGTATCTTGCTACGCTCCCATACAATGTCAGCATTTTGGGCATGATTAGTGTGCTTGATAGGCATCCTCATTTCTTCAGTAAGTAATTATGATCCAATAAATACACTTTTTGTTTTGTCTTTTCCTCTGTTGCATTTCATATACTACTTGTTAGGGAAAGCTAAATAGCTTTGTTGTTTTCAGCCTATTAAACTTGTCATAATTGTCCTGTATTGAATTCTTGGGCATAACATTGTTATTGTTTCAGATTTTTCCTGTCATCTGTGCCAGACAGCCAAAGATGCATGTGTATCTGAACTACCTTTGTTAAAATAATCAATGAGGTTCAAGATGATTTATAGGAACCAGTGGGTGATCCCTCTTTGTTGGAGCATCCTTTGTAATCCAGAGGATGTCAGTGAGTGGGCTGTAAAGGGCAAGGGTGCATGTGGGGTGATTCATAGAGTACTGAAACAAGAGGATTTCAAGTGAGGATTTTCTAAGTTTAATTTCAGAGTGCAGAGAAACATTTTGCAAGTACAAGTACTGTTGTGAGAATGTGAAATAATTTGTTATTCTACTTTTCATTTAAAGTTTTAAAGCAGCTTGAGACAGCTTTGTTTCAGCTTTGACTTCTCTTGGTAAGAGTATTGCCTCATTTAACTTCCTGGCTCTAACAATAAAGACCTTGGAGAGACTTTTGTGTATTGCCAGACAGATGATGCAAGGCATAAATAGAGCTTTGGGAACATCTTTAATGTCTGTCTTAGTGAAACATTAATGTAGAATTTGGTATTTTAAGAGGCAGGATTTCAATAGACTTGCATCACCATTGGAGCCCAAGTATATATTTTTTTTCTTGCGGTACTCTGCTAAGTGATGTTATGTGAAATGCTGTGTTTTCCCCACCCCTAAGGAAGGGAAGAAAAGCACCTATAGCATCTGAGTGTTGGTTTGAGCATTTCTCTAGTGTGAAGGAGAGCATTGACAGTGACTTCCAGTTCAGATAATGATCCCCAGTTAATCATTACTTGTGACAATGTGGTGTATTAAAAATTCTAAGCTTTCTTGACATAACTTTCTATTGATTTAATAGCCATTAAAATTGACTTGTCTGTCTGTGCCCTGCTAGCGTGTCTTGCTTTGGAAGACTTTTTCCTTGTTAGCTATCTGTGTCTTCAATTACGCCCTTTCTGTCTGCAACAGAGTTGTAATTCAGTTTATACTTTCTAGCAATCAGTGATATCTAGTCACTTGTCAGATGCGGTTTGACAAACGTAAGTGAATTTCCCCAGATGACCTCTTAAGGAGCTTTGAAGCTGTGTTGCCTTCTGGCACTGGACCCATAGATTATATTTTGAGTAGAGTGAAAAGAATTCAGTCAGGGTGTAAGGAGAAGCATACTCAAGCTCCTTTTTACACAGAATACTTACAGAGTTTTTACTGGAAAACATAGTTTGTTTTTGCACGTTTTTCATAGGACGGATTTACCCTGGGTGGTGCCAATATTCTTCAGATGTCACTAGAAAATTATAATACAGAAAAGTAAAAAATGCAAGATATGATGTAGTAGGGATTTTTATTTATTTAACTTAAAGACCATCTTCCTGTTCAAACTACTCATATTTGACAAAAGCTTTTACTCAAATAAGCATCATGTGCTAAAAGTGCCAATTCGAAAGGAGATGAGTGTTGTCTGTTATCCATATTTCCGTATTGCTTTTCAGTTTGGTTGTTTAAATATCAAGAAATAGTTTTGTAGTTCCTAACTATTTAACACTCTTAAAATAACTGTCTTTGTCAGCAGGTAATTTGTGAAGTCAGGATGATAGTTCTTCACAAAATCATAGAACGGTTTGGACTGGAAGGGACCTTGAAGATCATCTGTTTCCAATGCCTCTGCCACAGGCAGGAGCACCTTCCACTAAACCAGGTTGCTCAAAGCCCTGTCCAGCCTGGCCTTGAACACTGCCACCATTTACCACTTTTCTGGGCAATCTGTGCTAGTGGCTCACCACCTTCACAGTGAAGAATTTTTCCCTAATACCTAATCTAGATCTCCTCTCTCTGTTTCAAGCCATTCCCCCTTGTCCTGTCACTACATGCCCTTGTAAAAAGTCTGTCTCCATATTTTTTGTAGTTCCCCTTTAGGCACTGGAAGGATGCTATAATGTCTCTCTGGAGCCTTCTCTTTTCCAGGCTGAACAAGCCCAGCTCTCTCAGCCTGCCTTTGCAGAATATGTGCTCCAGCCCTCTGGACTCACTCCAACATTAGTTTTTGAATAGGTCATAACAAGCACCAAAATATTGACTGGTTTCAGTATTTAACAAATATTTTAGGAGACTTTGTCAGATTATCTGTGTAATGATTGGATTTGAGATCTACAGGGCTTTATTCTGTCAATTCCATTAATTTTGAGGGGTCTCTTCCTTTATTATTTTTCAGCTCTCCACAGTGTGACTTTCACCACCATAGAACTAATCACTAATTTTTTGTAATGCACTAGAAGTCTACATAATAGCTCTTCATGGAGCAGAAAAAGACAATTATTGGTGGTCGTTTCAGAAGTACATATGATCAGATGCTTACTTTAATATACTGTTTATGCATTTAGGAGTTTAGTATCTCAGTGATATTTGAGAGCTAGAAAAAATAACTTAAAAACCTCAGCTAAGAGTATTTGAATCCTGTGTGCTTATTACATTGATTAAACAATTCATTATAAGAATGCATTTTGTGGGATATATTTGCCCATACAGCAATTCACTTTGTATCAATTACTCAAAATTCCCGGAAAACCTTCTTCCCCCAGTTACTTGGTTTGAATCCAACTCTTTACACAAGGAATTGGTGACAGTATAGTCCATGAACGAGTGCAGAAAGGTATCTTTGCAAAGAAAGCAAACTGGCAGAAGGATTAGAAAGCAAAGCAAACCAAGAAAACAGGAGGGTCTGTGCAGGACTGGATATGTGACTTTTCAAACTCTTAGGCATCCAAACAAGAGAACTTGAATCACTGTGTCACTTTGAATCACTTGAGTCACTGTGCCTTGTCCTTCCACTCAGGGCTTTTAGTTTTAGGTCTTTGGCTTTTTCATGTGAAAAACCTTCCATATATATATGCTCTATAGGAAAGTTGAGGCATCTGTTTTAAAGCACCTGGTCACTTAATGTTCTATTTTACAGGGTTAATTTTTTAAAATGGAAAAATAGGTCTTGTTTGGATTGAGATGCTTCTTTATCTGGAGTGGATTCTTAAACCCCATATTGGAGACTTCCTGTTGAGCTGGGGTGGGGTGTGGGAATCTAGCAACATTATTTAAAATACAGATCTCCACCTAGCATGCTTAAATCATCAAATATTCAAGTGTTTTAAGAGGTTTATTGCATAATAGAAAGGATCCTATACTTTTGCTTCTAATTATTAAAATGAGCTCACACAGCATGTGCACAACAGTCTGACTTGTATAGTTGTGTTGAACAGTGTGTATTGCAGAGTTCCTTATCCTTAAAATATCAAACTGTAGGTGACAGTTTGCTTTTGTGAAGGTCAGCCGTTCAGGAGTTCTCAATTTGGTGAATCGTGTAGGATGGTGCAGTCATTAGATGTCAAGTCACGATCCAGTGCTTTGAGCTAATTTTACTTCCAGTGTGCTGCTTTTAAATTCAAAGCTCTTACTGACACTGTTCTGTTACAGACAGGAAAGGAGAATTTCTTTAGCTGCTGATGGTTGTTTTCTGGTTCTGTGCTTCTCGCAGGGGTCTGCACTTTGCAGTGCCTGGACCTTGGGATGAAATTGACAGCTTCTGAATTTGGGCTCTAAGGATCCCAGCTGCTTCCCTGTAGTTTTAATGGACGACATATATGTCTATAGTAAGGATAATCTGCTGCTCAATGCTTGCTGCAGTCCTGAATCCAAAGTAGGCTCCCAGGAATGTGTAAACACTGAGCCGAAAGTGAAGTGTTACCCTCAGCAGAGCAGATGCTGCTGAGCCATCTGAGTAAGCTTTGTGCTGTGTTCTGGGATGCAGGCGTTCCTCCAGTGGGTTTTAAAAGTAGTTGCGAACAGCTTTCATTCTTTAATACTTAAGAACTTGAAAGAAAATTGTACCTGAAGCAGTTACACAATGCTGAGCTAAAATTGGAGCTCTGTTCAAACCTGGAGATTAGCTTTTGGTATGTGTTCATTCCTATTTTGAGACATTTTGATTTGCATGGGCACAGTGGTATCAAGTTGCATGAAATAAAAATCATTTGTGATGCTTGTGTCTCGCCCTTTATTATTAAGGAAGGGACTGTGAGTGTTTTTAAAGCTGTTTGACAGTGATGTCTGATGCAAGCTAAATTTGTTTACAAAACTTCAGCAAAAGTAATTCAGTCACTTCTGAAGATGATGACAGTAGGAAAAAAGACCTCTTTAATTTGAAACCATTGCCTTTATATCAAAGATCAGTATTTTGCCCTTTCTGTGACCATTTGCTTATCACTGGCTAAGTTAAAGAACCTATACTGAATGTGTGTGTCCATTTGCAGTAGCAACAGTTAAGCTGTAACAAATACTATATCTACAGACATGTGCATCCCAGATCACACCTGCAAGTATTTGAAAAGGTTTTCTGTGTAATTACAGGAGTAGCAGGAGTCAGCCACATCTGGGGCTTGGCGGAAGAACTTGGTGGCTTAGGGGGGAAAGGAAGCTTTCCCTTTGGTTAATAATATTGCTTGTCAGTAATTTAGAGAGATGACTGCCTGGTATGATGGGGGAGCAAGGAGAGTCAGCAAGAGGGTGAGTGGATAGGCCCAGAAGCTGTGAGGAGCTGTGGAGCTGATGATATGGGGACTGAGAATTGCTAGGCAAGAAGGGATTTCTTGCCTGGAAGGCAGTGGTGGTGAAGTGGCTGCCTCAGCTCTGTTAAGGGTGGCATCCTCTTGTAGCCTGGCCACTTCCACACTGTGTGGCATTTGGTGCTGTGTCTTGTTCAAGTCCTACATGATAAACCTGTGCCTCAAAGTGTCTGGTATAATGTCAGGACTCTGCAGCTCAGCTGGACAATTTTCTTTTTTTATAGTATGGGCTTGGTTATTCATGTTGTGTGCCCTGGTGAACATAAGAGCATAGGTGTGAGAGGAGCTGCCTGGATGGTGCCGGAGCACTGTTGAATGACGCAGAAGTAATGCTGTCTTATGAATGCTGCCCATTGATGGAACCCCCCAAGTGAAGTGATATTTTAGGAAGCTCACCAAACAGTATGGATGGTTGAGCAGCTCCGTGCTCCAGCTCCTGCATACACCTTTCTTTTTTTGTGAGCAGTACGTATGTTTAATGTGACTGAATTGGCAAAGAGATTAGGTGGGGGATGGGGGGGGGGGGGGGGAAGGGTTGGCCTGGGTGACTGGAAGCTTGTTTATGCACATGGATTTGGAGGACAGAAAAGATGAGTGAAATAGATAACAGTAAGAGCTGGGAGAAGATGGGATACCAGGAGAAACCCTAAGGAACTGGAAAAGCTGAAGCTTGATTAGCAGGGAATGCGAGACAAAATTAAGGAGCAGAAGTGTAAGAAGAGATAGGACACAGATGTACAAAAAGTTCATCCGAGCTGAGATGTGCTTCTGAGCAATAACCATTACACAGCTTCAAAATCTGACCCAACTACTTTGGGGTCATCTTTCTACTGCTGTGTAATCCACCCCAAAAGCATACGTTATCTTTTTACACTGTTGCTTGGCAAAGAGAAGTTCACTTTTGAAGTTTCTTCTCTTCAGATCACTTGTGCAGACGTAAGGTCAGTGTTGAGATGACTTGTTCCCAACTCTGCTTTTAAGTTATGTCATTGTTTATAATAATGCAATCTGATAGAATTTCTGTCTCCAAAAATTTCTCTGAGAAATCTAGTATTTAGCATTTGTTGACAGAAATCTGAAACCCTCTGAAATAAAGCACTCAATAGAAGCATTAGATTAAATTTGCAAGTGTGATAGCACTTTAGTCTCATAATACCCGTACATTATAATCATTACATGATAAGGCATGCTGAAGTTGATGTAATCTTCTGCACATATAAGGGGCGGGGATGAAATTGCTGCTGGAAAGCTTAATTATTGATATGGTTATAGAGATCAGCTTCAAGATAACAGTTCATCCTGCCATATGTTATGAAATGTATATGGATTTGGGTGGTGGGAGAAGTGCACATAGAAGGAACTGAAAGGCACTCCCAGAATGTTAAATATCAAAATCTTCTGGAGAGACACTTTGCAGAAACTCCCCCGTTCCCGAGGACTGAATTCTCAATCACGTCAAGCACGGATGACTTGGCTCCTCTATTTTCAGAAACCTCCTGATAGTCTTATGGGTCTCTTTCTCACTCTTGTCTCCTGGAGTTAGTGTTTTCAGTGTTGTTGAACGCCCAGCTTCGAGGCTTAGTACAGCGCCGTCATTGTGGTGCTGGCGGATGCTCTGTCAGCCCTTTTCCTGCCAGTCAGTGGGGGTTTGCAGCACACAAAACCCCAGTTCCCACTGCCTTTTGGGAGAGCACAGAGCTTGGCAGCTTTAATCACCTGCCAGCTTACAAAAACACGTTGGGATTTCCAACCTTGTAGCCAAGATCAGAATTATCTCCAATGAAAGTTTGGTTTTGCTGGTGTTCCTTGCAATTCTTCTTCAGGCAGAAGCAATCCCTAGTCATTGTAAGGGTAGATATGCAGGTTTTGTTTTCCTTAAGTTTTACAGCTTGTTGGAGAAGCCAGGTGGTTTCTGTGGATTGCTCATGTTCACCATGGGTGGTGAAAATTAATTTGATGCCCTGTAGCTTTGACAGGTGTTATCGATATATGTACGTTGTGCAAAATAAAAATATCTTACTGTCATTTTACCCAGACAGCACGGCAGACTGTCTTGTTGTCAGTCAGTCCAGTTCTTTTCCCAGTGTTTCAATACCCAGATTCCTGAAGTAGCTGCATATGTTCAGATAGATTTGTTGCTTGCTTCTGACATGTAAAAAAGGGAAGGATGTACTCTGCAGTGATTTCAGTGAATATAGCAGTGTATATTTGAAAGGAAGACTGATTTATACTGCCAGATGTGCTTAGCAGAAAGCACTCCTAAAACAGGTACCAAAAAAAGGTACATGACCTGTACATGATAATTCTGCCCGCTGCTGATATATTGGGAAGTGGCTGCAGAGGCCTGGTAGCTGCAGAGCAAGGGCGAGACAGAAA
Source organism: Forpus xanthops (assembly GCA_032466535.1). Taxonomy (NCBI): domain Eukaryota; kingdom Metazoa; phylum Chordata; class Aves; order Psittaciformes; family Psittacidae; genus Forpus; species Forpus xanthops. Next base: position 9,288 of record JASSUY010040277.1, on the reverse strand, counting down.
ATAAAACCAGATAAGCCTGGTAGGCCCATGCAGAACAGGGTGAAGGACTGGTATCTGTTAACATGATCTTCTCATCACCTCAGCTTTTTGTCTTTTGAAGTCTGTACAGTTGCCATACTAGAGTGCATAATTTGGTGTTGCTCTGTAGCCCTGAGTCACTTCAGCTCTCAATAGGGTATGTGAAATAAAAGCTGCCATTTAACTGTGCTGTGTTAAGTGCTGGTTTGAAGCTTGCAGAATACTCCATAAAATGGTCTTGCATTTCAAGCTTTATTTAAAAGATTCTTTTAGATTTTCATTTTCCAAATAAATGAACTTGGACTTCACTTTATGTTTGCACATCTGAATCTTACAACTTCCATATATTAAAATAGGAGGGATGAGGAACATTAACTTTTTTCAACTAACCTACTGTTACTGTGCTCTTAGACGATATCAAAGTTAATCCAAGTTCAGTATCATTTACGTGGATACATTAATGTAAGGCTGGCAGAAGAGTGTGTGCTGTTTTAACAGAAGTGCCCTCAGCGTGGGGTTTCAGTGCGCCACTTCTCGTACGGTTTAAACAGATAATCAGAACAAAGCTCTTAAATTATTGAAAGCAATCATTATTTTATCAAATGTTTTTTAAAAAAAGAAAGCTTTGATTTTGACTTTTTTTTTTTTTAATGCAGATATCTTGATATTCATTGAGTTGGTAGTGTTGTAACTGTTGTGAAGACACAGTTCCTCAAATGTCAGGAGCTAGAAGCTGAAAGCCTTCTGCTTCATGCTTTAAGCTTGAATCTCTATGTCAAAAATGTTCAGATGTTCTTCAGTGGTTTGTTTTTTTTAATGCTCATAAATCAGATATCTTGTCAGTGTTTAGAGTCAAAATAATGTTAATAACATCACGGCTTTAAGTTGCTGTGTGTCTTAAAAGCTAGCTCAGTACTTCAAAGGGAGCTTGTAGCACTTGATGTTAACCTCAATTAATATATACCTAAATATCCTTTTAAGGAAACTAGAGTGTGTATATTTTTTATCACAGTCTTCATTATTTTCCTTCCTTTAACCGGTTTAAATGGCCGTTCCCATATTGGATTTGGCTTTTTCAGTAGCATACACTGAGCCTCTTGCTGTTTGTAACATTTTGAGAGCAAAAGTATGTTTTAAAAATTGTTTGCTATTGATGGTCCTTGACGGTATGTTTTTCTTTTTCTGATAAGGGAGAACTGTGCGTGCATACCAGCACTGTCTGTGCTGATGGATTATCCTAGACAGACTACAGCTCCGTGGCAGCAGCATAAAAAATGTTAATCTGATTTGCACTTGGAGCAACATTAAAATGAAATACGCTTTTGATTTTATTTACTGGATTACTGTAGCATTTACTCAAGTCCCCAGTTTTCGCTTGTACGTTATGATCTTTTAAGTATTATTGTTTTTATGTTCTTCATAACATTTTATTTTTCTTTAAAGAAAGTAATAGTTGCTAAAATTGTATTTAAAATGGTTAGGTTTATGTTTAAGTGTGTTTGCAAACAGAAAAACTCTAAAGCTTAGTAAAGTGAAAAATAGAACTTTGCTTCTGTATTTGTAGAAAAAAATATGGAAAGCTTTAAAGTAATATTAAAGTCAAGAGGTGGCCTACTTGAATGTCTTACTTAAAATCAAAACCCATGGTTTTAGATTTTTTTTTTTTTTGGCTAATTCATTATTTGCGATAGGCTATATTTTCTATGTTAGTTTCCAAGTAAGTTCAGCAGAGTTCCAGTAAGATGGGATTTCACCCATCACAGCTCCTGAACAAAATATTCCTGGTCTGATAATGAAGTAACATCTCTGTCAACCAGGTTATGTTTTCAGGTAAAGTGAATGATATATATTGGTATCCTCAGACTGTAATGCTATAACTCAAATAAATAATTTTGATTAAATTTCCAAAACTGACTTTTCCAGTGAATAATGCAGTTAAAAAAAGATGTGAAGGTTGGGAAGAAGGGCAGGTATAACTTACTGGAACTGGGGGCTTTATTAATGTGGAAAGGTGTTCAATACAGACAGAAAAGTAAATTAGGAGACCATGTGATACGTAGATGTTAGCAGCTTTAAATGGGTATTCACAGATCCCTTCTATACCATGATGTTCTTTGTGTGACAAAATAGTGACTGCTACTGTGTCCTGAATAAAATAGGAATAAAAATTTGTCACGTCCTTAGAAGTCCCTCAAAGGCAATCAAACCCATTGCTTTCTAAGATCACATTATGCTACTATATATGTTGTAAGCTCATCAAACTTTGAGCCCTGAAGCTACATTTGTTACATACATGTGTTATCTGCACTTTTGGAGGGCAGCACAGTACATTTCTGTTACTGCAGCCACCTGCTTGGAACACATTGATTTCTGGGCCACAGTAATTTGGAATCCAAAGCCACAGGTTCTTGTACAAATAAAACCTGTCCAAGGGATGAAGAACTCCAGTGAGTTTGTAGAACAGGTAGCTATTTTACAGGTCTATATATGGTATAGGATTTGGTAAGCAAAACATGCTTAAAATGGATACTATTTAAATATAGAATTTATATGTAAACTATATTCCTCCTCCTCTAAGAAGTGAAATCATTTGAGTCCCCCACAATAATACCTTTAGACACATGTCATATGATCCTAATGAAAGGAGGGCAATGTTTTTGCAGGGGGTGCTATCTGGCCTCGGGAATTAATCCATCTATGCCTGTTGGTATCTCAGAGTTATGGCTGCGCAAAATTTTTGCAACTGCTCCAGCTCTGTCTTTGCAGCAGTTTTAGTTGAGGATGATCCAGATCACATTTGCTGTACGGAAAGCAAAAGTAAATAACTGAACTGGGTAGTTGGCAACTCCAGCCAGAAATTATTCCAAATACCTTCCTTCTTGAGCTGTGTCCTGGGTTCAGCAGTAGCAGTCATTTTTATCTTTCTTAGTAGCTGGTGCAGTGCTGTGGTTTTGACTTTCAGCCTGGCAGCAGTGCTGATAACACCGATGTTCTTAGTTGCTGCTCCGTAATGCTTAGTCTGACCAAGAACTTTCTGAGTCTCGTTCTGTCAGGGAGGAGGAGAAGCCGGGAGGGAGCAGAGACGGGGCACCTGACCCAAACTGGCTGAAGGGGTATTCCATGCCACAGCATGTCATGCCCATTATGTAAACTAGGGGCAGTCACCTGGAAGGGTTAGGTCACTGCTTGGCTTGGGCTGGGTATTGGTTGGTGGGTGGTGAGCAGTTGTATTCTCTTCCCTTGTTATTTCCCTTATCATTACTATTATTGGTGGTAGCAGTAGTGGTTTGTGTTATACCTTAGTACCAACCTTTCCAACCCCAACTATTCTATGTTTCTGTGATTCATTCAGCACAAGTTCAGAGAAGATAGTTGCTACGCTAAGTAACCTGACAATTTCCGAAATACTAATAACATGTGGTCTTTATTCAGATGTGAATAGCACATCAACAATACTTTGAAATCAGGACCATATTTACACAGAAAATATCAAATGGCCTCTTTCCATAAGTAATACCAAAGTATTCAAATTTATTTAATATTAAATGCAGTTCTGAGTAGAATGCGGGAATAGAATGGTTTAAAACTTTTGAATTTTCTTTCAACTCCAGGTCAAATTCTGAAATTTCTTTCTAGATCAGTAGTCATAAAAATTAATTTGCCTATCAGATGATTGACAAAAAGAATTTTTTAACCTTGAGGCCTTAAAATCTTAATTCTACAGTATGAAAGGGGTCTGCTGTCATGGAAAACTTGCAGTGCTTGAAGAATTTAAACTTGAAGGCAGTTGCACGTGTGACATAAATGTTCAGTGTTTAGCCTCAGAAATAGAAACTGGGTTTGAAGTGAATGTGGCAGATGATGTCCATTTGTACAATGTGATACTTTTTCCCTTTTAAAAATAGAGAAATATATCGAACCAGGAAAATATGAGGGCATTGTACTCTGGGGCCAGCAGTGTGTAGCTGTGAAGAACTGGGCCATAGGAAGGTTGAGACAGGATCTTTATTCATCATGTTTCAAGATCTTCGGACAGCAAGGACGAAGAGGTAGAAGCAGGAGACTTTTCTCTTGAACATGTTCCTCAGATGTGATCTTCACTGGGAAGAGAATAGCTTCTCTCTCTCTCCAGAAGCTGTGCCATGAGGGCAAAATCCTGACGACTGTCCTTTACACAGTCTTCTTATGTGTAAAGGAGAAAGCGCCGCCAAACAGCACTTTCTCTGGCTGTCATTTGAAAGAAAATTTCAGCTGTGTCAGAGCTTTGGAGTGCTCAGTCCTTTTTCTGTCATGTCTGGTGTGCTCTGTCTGTACCTACTGAAGTTACCCTTTAGGAGTTTCAGGTGGCTCAATGTAGTTTCACATTGTTAGTCAAGGTACTGGTTAGTAGGGAGCTGATAAATTTTCAAACTATTAGAGTAGTAGATCACTAGAGAGTCTTCAACTAAAGCTTTAAGGCACTGATGTATTTGGATTCTTCTAGGTGTGGTGGCATGTAAGGTTGGACAAAGAAACACCAGAAGTGGAATGAAGCCATTTCCCAGCTAGAACCTCCAGTGCAGCCTTGGGTAAAGTGCATATGTATTGTAGGCAGAAGCTGAAGCAACTTGTGCTTTACCAAGAAAAAGAAAATTCTTGGGCAGCTGAAACACCCTAAAAAACTTTCTACATCCAAAGAAGACTCACTGTATTTTTATATACTTTTTTCTTCTGCTGTCCTTGAGCATGGATTGAACCCTGCCTATGTCAGATTCGTGATTCTGTGTTATGGGGTTTTTTTATTTGCTTGTTTGGATGCTTGGTGACTTTTGTTTGCCTGGCTGTTCTGGGGGTTTTGCTTTTTGTTTTTGAGTGGTTGGTTTCTTGTTTGTTGGGTTTGGTTTGTTACCAGAATCAAGATTCTAACCTCCTTTTGTAGCTGTCATCTTCTTCCTTTTATCCTTTTCCATTTCTTCCTCAGGCTTGATTCTGTTCTATTTATTTATTTATTTATTTATTTATTTTATTTGGGGTGTAGTTGATGTAAATTTATTCAGGCTATGCACTGGATGTGTTTAGGAGGGATTTAGTTACAGTAACTTCCTCAATTGTCTACAGGCAGTACAGCATCAGCAGATCTACTTTGTTCCTAAAGCTGCAGTAGATTTTCTAGCTGGTGATAAATTGCCTCATCCTGAGGTTAGGAAGTGTGCATTTGTCTAACTTACACTGTGACTCTGTGACACATGTATTTAAACTGCTTCAGGCATCCAACAGTCAAGGACACTCATTGTGTACAAAGAGAAAGGGCAAAGCATTTGTTCCTTTATGAAAAACGATGTAGAAAAGTGAGAATATCTTAGTAGAATTAAAGTTAATGCTGTTAATCTTATGGAACATCCTCATCAAAAACTAACATTAAAGTAGAAAGAAAGCCCATGTACTTGAATCGATGGCAATACTAAGCTGTATTTGCTATAGCTAGTAAAATAATGAAGTGAATGAAACAAGTTACTTGAAGAGGACTGTTCTCATTCTGCCATGTTGCAGTCACTTCTGGGACACCTCACTCTCCGTGACAACTTCTTTGTGTGATACACAGCTTATATGTCTTGCATGTGGGAACTAAGTCCTTCCTTGTAAGAGATACAAAGAAAGCGAACCAGTGTCAGTCTACATCCCCAAAGTGTTTGAGAAGTGTTTTTCTGTATCTGGCAGTTAGCCAGCTTTGGCTGGTACAAAGAACTTCAAGAAAATGTAGAAAAGAGACATAGAAGTCTAAGAATGATAATGAGGACATATGTGCTGCAGTGATTTTGGAACAAAAATTATAGGTTTTTCAGGTCTGGTTTAAAACTACTTAACCTGCTTTGCCTACCATAAGCTGTTTGTTACTACTAAAGAATTACTGAATATATTCTGGTGTAGAACATCCTTATGTAAGTTTCTAGGGAAAAAAAAAAAAAGGAAAAAAAACAAAAGGAAGGAATAATTACTCAGGAAGAACCAACAATGGGATTAATCCAAGTAAGTCCATGAAGTTCCAGTGGTAACAGCTAAAACCAGAAGTGCTTATGATGATGGCTTAAAATAAACTTTAAATTTCCAGAGGATCATTATCTTCACAATTTTAATTTCATAATAGCACTTAACTCACTAGGTACTCTTTAAAATTCATCTCCCAACCCAAATATTTGGAATGAGTCACTGGGAGGAGGACATGCAGGTGAACAGTCATCTATGGTTTTGAATGTCATCTTAAAGTCTGAAGTCTTTTCAGACTCCCTAATCTTAAAGGAATTCTTCATAAAGAAGCTATATGGCTTTTGCTTATGTACACAGAATAATGATCCAGAAAACTACTGGTGTAGTAAAAGGAAATTGAAGCTGGGGAAAAAAAAAATAAAAATAATGCATGTGGAAAAATGTGAAAAATGATAGGTAACTATAGTTATCACTTGATAACTACCAAACATATGCAAAGAACAAAGCTAAATCAAAGCTACACAGTCAGTATAATCCCATATAGGGAGTAAAGTATTTTCACTCCTTCTCTTCAAAGAGACAGTAGTAGTAGTAACAATAAAACCCCTCCAGCATGCCTACTCTTGGTCCTTATGTGATCATCAAAATGAAGTAACAGCCTCAACATGTGGACAAGAAGACTTGATGGAGGTAATGATTCACCCAAGGATACCTTTCAATAGATAAGTCTGTAGAAGGAATAATATTTATGTGATTTCAGGTGTAATTGTTCGGCGTACAAATCTTTTAAACCATCTTCCAAAATAACAGATGAAACAACCAGCCCATTTTATTGCAATACTACAATTGTGAGACTTGACGTTTTTCACTGCACTGACCTAACTGCAGGAGTACCTTTTATCTTGGGTCTTCATGTGTCCTTTCTATGGGTAGCTGTGAAACATGCTGTCTTTCTAAAGTTACAGATCCTATACCTGTTTGCCTACTCCTACTTTCTATAGTCTGAGGCCAACATTTGGGGTTAAGCTCTACAACAAGGCTAGCTGTTGAGCTGCTTGAAGATCTCAGCTGAGTAGCTAGCTGCATTTTGATGGGAGTATGATATTGACCTTAGAGAGCATGAATGGTTTGTTGCTTCTCCATGTCTAGGAAGAGTTAAGGAAATTTTGAGAATAAAGCCAAAAATCCATGGGAAAAACAGATGGGCGAGTAATCAGTATCCTCAGGCAATTGCTGGATATTTTTCAGAATCTGTGTTTAGCCTTTTCTTGAGCAGATCTCAAAGTAGGGAATTGTGCACTGTATATGCACATCACTGTTATTTTCAGCTTGAACAGTTCAATAGGCTAAAAAGTAGTTTTGTTAATATGTAAGTCGTGCAGTAAGATATTCCTCATGGTTATGTTAGTTTAAAGATTTCCTGAAGCTCAAATGGTAATAAGATGTGAAACAAGATGCCACGGGTAATATTATGATCACAAAAAAGAATGTGTATACCAGTGAACATTTTCAGAGGCAGACATGATTATTTATGTGGAAATAAAAATGTCTGCTGTGACTGAAAATCTCCTAATAAAAATGTGTTGGGAGGTAAGAGAATGAGTTCAAAGGCTTCTTTTTAAGTCTCCATCACAAAGAGTCATATTTACTGCGATAGCTGCCATCCTGATAATCAAGTGGCAGATTTTGCTATGGGTTTTGAGCTGTCCATTAAATATAGCACCAACATTTTTTTAATGTTTTGAGTAGCCCACTGGGTAGCTACTGGCTGAAAAGTGGAGCATTTAGTGCTTAATGGATCAACAGCTGTAGTGAAGCAATGTGTAGAAATAGTTCTGATTAGGCTTGGTCAGTCAGATGCAAAATGAGCCCTGCCCCTCCATCATTCAGCTCTAAAACTCAAAGAACAATTTCTTGCTGAAACCCATTTAAATACAACCCCCCTGTTCAATCAGTTATATTTTTAGCTAATTTCTTGATGTGATATGCTGTCAAAGGCAGAGGGGAGCAAACAGTTGAGCGACTGTGCTGGCAAAATTGCCTTTTCCATCTGGACGTTGTTTTGGAAGGAATGATAGAAACCATGAAAATAGTGATTTTAAGGACTGAGCTTATACGGGAATTAAATCTTACTAAATACATATAATAGATTAATAGTGTGCCACATTTCTGGCATGGTAAGTAGCTTCTTACTTACATTTTCATGTCAGCTGTTGTCAATAGAATATGCAGCTGTAAATGTGCAATTAAAGGGCAATGACTTTGAATGGCGTTTGCCTGATCAATACAGTATTATTTAGTGATAAATCTTCACATCAAAAATAAATCACCTGTACTTACAACTTCTATTTTTATAAGATTTTTAGCCTTCTTGGATAAGTCTTTTGCAGCTCTATAAGCATGGTTACATATGGGAAGTGGGAGTTCAGTGAAGATATTCTGGTCCATTTCAGCAAGTTTAAGAGGTCAGGTGGATGCAATCATTACTGAACCTCTCTGGTAATCTGCTTTAAAGTAGATTCTTAAACTGTGCTTTTGTGTAAAGAAAAGCATTGTTCTAATAAGTCTTGAGAACAGTAGGTTTCAAAGGAGAAGATGATGTTCTTGTTCTGAACTAATGCTTGTGCTAATAAATGCTGAGAGAATTCTTACTGCTACCTATAAAAAGATGCAAAATTCCTAAAGCTAGAAATCTTCTAACTGGACTTGAAACAAAACCACCTGGATTTGTGCAGAACAGAAAGGAGAGGTTTTAAATACTGGTTTTGTTTTGTTCAAGAGTTGGAAAAAAACCACTGTTCTCTACCAGTGTCGCTTCCAAGTAGTTCCTTAGAAAGTGAAGGTGGTGCAGAGGTTCATGTGAGGTGTGAAATCAGTGGCTTTAGTACCGAGGACAAGCACGTTCAACTCTTCTAAAATGTTTTCATTTGTTTCTCAGTGTGTTTAAATTCAAGGGGGTTGTGGTGAAGTTCCACCAGTTGGCACAAATAGTAGCTTTTGCAATGATTTGCCTGTTGTACAGTGCCAACAGATACCAGAGGATTGACCCACTGGGAAGTCATCAGGTAGATTGACATGAAGGAAAAAATCAAATTAGAATTCCAAGTTAAGAGGCAAGTCACAAGTCATTGGTTAGGGGGAAACTGTGGATAAGGCAAGATCTGGATAAAAATCCTTGTGGATTTTAGCGACTGCATTGTTTATGCACTGTGTATAATTATCATGGGTTCAGCAGCAGCAGTCATTTTTGCCCTTAAAGTAGTAGCTGGAGTAGCACTTTTGGATTTTCAGCTTGGGAACAGCGCT